>JASAMZ010013382.1:0-36982 GCA_030248115.1 Linhomoeus sp. GSCO2_2 | reverse complement strand
TAGCAATACTAACTGAACCAGTAAGTACGCGCAAGGAGATGTAGAAAATATAACGGATCGCTCACACCTTCAAAAAAGGCGATCTCGCTTCCGAGAGTGGATGGAGCTCGTTGCTGCCGTTGGTGCCTGCGCCACGTGTCTTGCCGCGTGGCGCCGAATCGCGTGCTCGCTTCGCTCCCTGCTGCTGTCTGTGCGTACGCCCAGTGCCTACCTCGCGCCCGCGTTGCTCACGTTCTCTTCCTCACGGGTTCTCTCCACATCTATGTAGATTGGAAGCACCGCGTGTGATGATGTTCGTGAATCTCGCGCGCCGTCGGGCATTTGACCAAAATTTGACCAGGCCGCCAAAATGTTCCGAGGTCGTTTCCGACGCGATTGGTGCTCTGGTTGCTCTCCTCCTTTCTTCTTCTCGTCCGTCCGTGTCATTCCAACTCGGTGCGTGGTTGACCACTTTCATGGAAAAAGATGTTGAGTGGCTGTTCGATTGATTTGACTTGACCGCACCTGCACAGTGCACGTGACTGGAAGATACATTACAAGCGTATATAAGGGATGTGCGTCAAGAAGATTCGTGTGGCGTCATTTTTGGCATCCTGCTTTTACATTTCGCACACTGCAGTCCTACAGAACTTTCGAAATAGTAGCGGCTATTTGCGCTCGCTTTTGCCTTGTCTGTAGCACATAATAGATACCACTGGTGATTCTACCGTAATCGGTCGGTGGTACTGTAGTTGTTCTTCTGGATGTACACGTCAAGCCTAATTGAATGAACACAAGAGCAGAGAGTATTTCAAAGGAGAATCTCTAAAGTAATCCTACTTGGAGATAATACAGCAATATCCGACAGGACAATCGCGAGCTGCTCTCGCGAATGGAGGACGTGGCAGATGAGGTGGGAAAGCTTTGAGGAGGAAAATTTCTAAAAATTCGTTTTTCAGAAATCAGTGATTTCACTACAGATCCTGCGTCGCTCCAGCACATTCTGCCGCACGTGGCCCGTCTCTGTCTGCTGTCGACCTTTGTAGAAGACGGGCTTCCGAATGTTCATGCAGTGGGGAGAGCGAGAGGGACTACTTTGATGAGACCTGGTGAGATATTTTTAATGCCAATTTCTTTTGCAACTCAACTGAAAGTTGCCGTAGGTAGAGCGATTTGTGAGGGAATAGGGCCTCCTGTGGTTTCATTCGGTGGGCTCTAGACGCGCGCACGCGTGGCGAGCTTCTAGATTCTTCGCCCTTGAGGATAGTCTTTCTCCTTCTCTTCACCATTACTTCTGTCCTCCAGAACATTTGTAGCCTCTAGAGGAAGTAGGCTAATAGTGTGTCGTTCACCTGGAAGATTACCGTATCCCTTTCAATCTAGCAACGTTTGCAGACGTCTGCTAACTTGGCTAACTTGGGTTGGCGGTGCACTCCTCGCCCGGTTTTCAATCAGAAAACCAAGTTAGAGAGTTAGCGGTGAATTGACTGCTAACCCAGCAGGATCTAAGGGGGTATAGCAGCGCACTGTATCTCCATTTCATTTACCGGAAGCAAGACAAGCGCTTTGCTACGCCCGATTATCGTCCGCGCCTAATTTATACAAAAACTTTGGACTTCCCGCCGTTGCATCGTACATTCAACCCCGTGCCGTATTTCAAGGTGGCAGGTTCGGGTCGGCGGGGCCAACGAATTCATTCGCGAACCTACTGGAGAACTACCGTATAACCTGTTCCTCATCCATGTGGGTCAAGAATTCTAGGTCGGCGCTGCACAGTATCCACCCTCGCGTTCTTCAGGGTGTGTGTTGCAGGTCCCTTGGCCAGGCGGCATCGAAGTCGACGCAGGGATCTACGTCTTGGTTGACCTTCCATCGCCCCGTCGCGAAAGGAGGTCGTCTTTGTGTCTCTTCGCCGCTGATTGGCAAATGACAGAAGAGCGAGCAATGCCAGTGTCAGTTTGCGCCCCTGTCGGGAGAGAACGGAAGATGAATTGATTCTAAAGAGAAACACAACACGCCACTAAGTCGTGCACCTCTGTCGACGGACAACTGAGAAGCGGATTCGGCGGGGAGCAAGCAGCTGTCAATCGGGAGTTGCACTGTACGTATAAATGTAACCGTCTGTGGGTGAGGTACGGTGCCAACTCCCGCGCCACTCAATGAATACTAAAGGCAAGTTGGCGCAACTCTTTGCGTACGACGATCTCCATTGCCGGGCGACGGGCCATTTTGTCGACGACCGGCCGGGAGCCAAAAGTGCGGCACCCGGCGGAACCCAGCTGGGCACAGACTCCTGCGTTCCGGGTCCCGTCAGCGGCTCCTGGCATCCGCCTAGTCAGACCGGCGCCTACTGCACATTCCCTTCGGGAGCTCAAGCCCCTACCAACAAGGGCCCTGGAAAGGCAGTACTGGGAGAGGGGGTTGTCAGAAGTGAGAAAGGGACAGCGCCCCCCCACAGCAGCACACATACAGCGCGTGGCCGCCCAGACAGTCGGTGGGGGAGGAGGGAAGGGCATGGGACAGAGGCCGGCTTCGTGCTGGCCATCATAGGACTGGGCCCGGGCGGGGATCATCTACATCCCCGCCCACCAACCAGAAGCCGTCCCCCGTCGCGTGGTCCTTCTGGGCCCCTTCCGGATGTGGACTGGTGGGGACCATTGGGCGAGTGGTCGTCCGCCACAGGGCCCCCTGCGTCTCCCTCAAAAGCTGGAAAAACGAGCCCGGGGCCCGGGCCTGCCCTTTTGAAGGAGACGCTCGCCCTCTCCCCGCTGTCCCTGGAGCCCTGGCGCAGGGACTGCTGGCCCCCTATAACAAGGGCCGCCGGATCCTTGAACGGCCTCAACACAACAACAACAACAACAACCGACCGGGCGGGCCATTTTGTCTCAACTTCTGAGTTAGCATTTACATGTGCCTGCGTGTGTCACGTTGACTTCCCTCACTTCAAGTTGCGCTGTGGTCAATTGGCCACCAACTGTTTGTCAATGGGGCAGCAATGAAAGAAGCACGCACGATAGACACAACTCCAGGACACCAGTAAACGAGGACCAGAAGAAACCACCTTAGGCTTAAAGCAACGCAACGGGAGTTTCAACAACCTGCGAGCAGTGGTGTAGCAAACAGTCACCAAAATATACCGTACTCAAGACACTCCGCTGACGCAGAAATGTCGTCCTCTAGCTAGAACAACGGTCGTTGTCGACTCATCATCACCATATGACACATGGAATGGCTCTCAACTGCATTGTCTTGAGTACAAAATACAGTACCTAGGCAGTTCAGAGAAAGAGGAAGGCGAATAACCGAGAAATGAAAAGAAGCCTGAAAGCTGTACCAAGCACAAGTACAACTGGGAATAGAAGCGACGCACAAGACGCGCAAGCGCCGCTACGTTGAAACACGGACGGAGAATTCGGATATGCGATACCAACCCATTCAAAATAGAGCCAAGAACCGTCCAGAGACGTAACACCAACGACCACGGCGCATTTTGAACCAACTGCGGCCTTCTGTATCCTTTGAAATGCGAACGTTCACAAGTATTTTAACATCTCCTAACTCCTACGCAACTCCACGCGACTACCATCTCTTCTTGTAGTCGTCCATGGACACTCCCCCAGGCCCTAAGGCGACCACTAGCAGCAGACCCCCGACCACAGAGAGCGTCTGGAAGAAGTCGTACTTCATGAAGTCGCGGTAGAAACGGTCGCTGGGCACCTAGAATGTGGGAGTGTACGTGTAAGTGTAGGCGTCGGTATAGGCGGCGGAAGTGAGACTTGACGTTAGAAAGGGTCTTCTTCAGTTATCGCGGCTTGTTTTGAAACTCTGGCGACACAGAGCCGAATTGCATGGAACTTGATACACGTGTAGGCCAATGTAAAAAGTTCTCACACGTTTGGTCGAAATTGCCTATCCGGTCGAAAATGACAGCGCGTACAAGTTCAACGCCCTACGACTGCATTGTCCAACGAGACCACGCATCGACCACGCGCCGCGCGGTCGCCATCTTCAGTGGTCGCCATTTCGAAACAGGATACATGCTAAGATGTCATTTTATCAATAATCCCATCCATTCTCATCCAGAGCACACTCACCAGGAACCAGTGGTTCAGGTAGAGGTTCAGAAGACTCAACCAGGTGACCAGGGCCAAGGCAGAAAGCTTAGTCTTGAATCCCACGCAGATGAGGGTCATCAACACGCTGCCCACCAACACCTCCACCACGCGCAGAGGCGAACCCTGACGAGAGGGTGAGCGTACGGTAATTGAAGAATGAGAAGCGCGTTGGCTAAGTGTAGAATCACAATCAAACGTCAGTAAAGGGGGGTATGGTATAAGAAGCTCAAGCGCGTCACTTGAGAATGAAGCACAACCTCCAAATACCACTGAACTGCGGAGTGTGTACACCGTCCACCGAAAATTTACACGACGCAAGAGCGCAAATATCGTCTGCAATGGCAATGGCTCCACAACACTTAGTCCGCACTCCTTTACCGACGATTCCGAACCCCTCCAGCAGCTCAGTAGCTACCGACCTCGAATCGTAGAATGGAGAGGAACATGAGAACGAGCAGCACTCTTCCGGCCAAGACCAGAAAGGATTTAGGTCTATTAGCGTCGCCCATCTGGGGCACGCCCGCGAACAGTGGTCGCGATTCCTCCATTGATTCGGCGAATAGCAAGAGCAGGCCTCCTCCCACGGCCACGTTCCTGCAGTTATGGAGAAGGTAAGTGTGGAAGGGGGGGGGGAGGAAGGGAGGGATGTGGGGAGGGGGGGGGGAGGGGAGGGAGGGAGGGGAGTTGTGGAAGTGCGTGTATGTGTGTGTGTGGGGGGGGGGGGGGTATCCAATTCTCACTTCTGTCCCCCTACCAGTACTGCCTACCTGGCCAGGAACTTGAGATCCCAGAGAATGTGGTAGGCGACGGTCTGACTGGCGACCATGGCGGCCAGGACGCCGCAGGCTATGCCCACCCTCTTGCGAATCATCACCATTCCACAGGGGACCAATTGGCCTATCATTTGAATCAGCACGAACACGCTGGCCAGGAACCAGCCGCAGCCCCTGTGAACGCGAGATTGGATACTGTGGGGCGCCGAACTAGAATTCGAATTGTTGAATGAAGATTGAATGGGCGAAGTGAATCTAGAAGCTCGCCACGCGTGCGCGCGTCTAGAGCCCACCGAATGAAACCACAGAGGCCCTACTCCCCCTCACAAATCGCTCTACCTACGGCAACTTTCAGTTGAGTTGCAAAAGAAATTGGCATTAAAAATATCTCACCAGGTCTCATCAAAGTAGTCCCTCTGCTCTCCCCACTGCATGAACATTCGGAAGCCGTCTTCTACAAAGGTCGACAGCAGACAGAGACGGGCCACGTGCGGCAGAATGTGCTTGGAGCGACGCAGGATCTGTAGTGAAATCACTGATTTCTGAAAAACAAATTTTCAGAAATTTTCCTCCTCAAAACTTTCCCACCTCATCTGCCACGTCCTCCATTCGCGAGAGCAGCTCGCGATTGTCCTGTCGGATATGCTGCATTATTTCCAAGTAGGATTACTTTAGAGATTCTCCTTTGAAATACTCTCTGCTCTTGTGTTCATTCAATTAGGCTTGACGTGTACATCCAGAAGAACAACTACAGTACCACCGACCGATTACGGTAGAATCACCAGTGGTATCTATTATCTGCTTCAGACAAGGCAAAAGCGAGCGCAAATAGCCGCTACTATTTCGAAAGTTCTGTAGGACTGCAGTGTGCGAAATGTAAAAGCAGGATGCCAAAAATGACGCCACACGAATCTTCTTGACGCACATCCCTTATATACGCTTGGTATGTATTTCCAGTCACGTGCACTGTGCAGGTGCGGTCAAGTCAAATCAATCGAACAGCCACTCAACATCTTTTTCCATGAAAGTGGTCAACCACGCACCGAGTTGGAATGACACGACGGACGAGAAGAAGAAAGGAGACAACGAGACACCAATCGCGTCGGAAACGACCTCGGAACATTTTGGCGGCCTGGTCAAATTTTGGTCAAATGCCCGACGGCGCGCGAGATTCACGAACATCATCACACGCGGTGCTTCCAATCTACATAGATGTGGAGAGAACCCGTGGGAAGAGAACGTGAGCAACGCGGGCGCGAGGTAGGCACTGGGCGTACGCACAGACAGCAGCAGGGAGCGAAGCGAGCACGCGATTCGGCGCCACGAGGCAAGACACGTGGCGCAGGCACCAACGGCAGCAACGAGCTCCATCCACTCTCGGAAGCGAGATCGCCTTTTGAAGGTGTGCCTACGTTTAAACAAGGTCCTAAAGGAACCCGCGAACGAACCTTGCACTTAAAATTAGTAAGTAAGTAGTATTTGACACAGATAGGACACCACCACCAATGACATGATCGACGAAGACGACATCTGAAGGTGTCACGCTCGCACGCAAGCATGCACCCCGAGCTCTCGTACGGTATCGCGCGAAATCGAACGAGAAAACATCGAGGAAAGAGTCAGCAGTTTTGTCGGTTGAACGGGAGTGGTGTAGCAAATTGCAAGTTACCAGATGCCGCCAGTGGGGACTTCCATACAGTATGTCGATGCTCATAATGTATGACTTCCACGATGGACCACCACTCTCGCTCTATTGCCCTAACCAAACTGTGTGTGTTTCTACAGCGCCTCAATGACATACGAAAACAGCACGAGCAGAGCGACGAACAGGAGCTGCCCGAGGGTGAACAAGAAGGCACCCCAGAAGGAAGAGTCTTCCGAAGGCCGCTGTGACACGAGCCAGTGGACGGTAAGTCGGAACACCCACCAGCTTACTTGATTCGCCGCTGAAGAGACTACAGTGCCTAACAGACGATAGATGGAGTTGGCGGCACTGTGAGGCTACGAGATGGAGGAACCACACCTGGGCGAAGCATGGGTGGAATTGCCTGACGGCCAGGTAATGGAAACTCCACCAGCTTGTTCTGCAGTCGGAGGCAGGCGTCTTCGGCAGCTCGCATCTGCAAATTTGAAAATCTGGAGAATTCCAGAAGAATATTTGCAGACTCACAGGGCGCCATGAGACTGTCATTGTCACCTCACCATGACGGGATGGAAGTGGTCGTTGCGCCACCAAGAGATGTTGAGGATGCCGATCGCTGCGTTGGCAATGACTAGGGCAACGGTTGTTGCTGTGGCCGGCATCGTAGAACTCTAAAGCGAATGGATTGGTTAGATACGAGGTTCCGCCTGGAAGTTATGAACTAGCGAAATAAGTCCAAATAGAGGATTAGATGGTACCGTAAGCTGTGCTGTTGTGATGCCGTGTGACACGTGTCACTAGCAACTGACAATGAAAGTTGTTAAAGTCAAACTGCCAGGATGTACTTGTCACCAAATTGTAGCAGACTGCTAACCGTTCAGTTTCTCTTTCTGCTTTGGTGTGGTCCGCAAGATGGACGCCCGGGCTCCACCGATGTTATTCCGCGATGTTTCACCTCCTCGCCCGTCTCTCCTGCCGTCCCCGCCCTCACTGTTCACCGCAAGAAGAATCAGTTCTCGGCTGAATGAGATTTGGCCGTCGGTGGAGTCAAAGTCGTTCGATTCAAGCGGCACGTCTACTGCGCCACGCGCCGTGTTCGCTACTGTGTCACTCAGAGCAGATGATGTAGAATCTCACTTCAAATATTGCTAAAGCGCATCATCAGGTGGAACCATAAAAGACCGCAATGGAATGCAATTTGTAGCGGCGCTCCCTTGAGAGAAAGCGAGAGAATCACAAAGACTGACAGTTAACAACACCGGACGCGTGGAGGTGAGCCGATTCCCTACAGCTCATTCTATCACATGAAGAGGATTTTATGGAGCGACGCTATTGGAGCTGCGAACCAAAAGGCGGAGCTCGGCGGGCACCCTCCCTGCCTGCCTTTGCCTTATCGCCGTAAGGGTCGCTGCTGGTGTGCCGACGCTTGGAAGTGGTTATGTACGTACTGTACATACTATGCGAGGTTCGCTTGAGGCGGTCTCGTGCTGCCGTCGCCAAAAGGCGAACTCTCGCTAAAGCCGCCGGGGGCGGGGGGGGGGAAACGAAAAGGGAGGCTCAGAGAGGCAGCTAAAGCCCCGGCTAGCGGGTGACAGCGGCTAGCTGTGTGTTCTCCTTTGGTGTGTCGCGGTGAACGAGTCGCCGCCTGTGTTCAGCCCCCCCCCCCCCCCCCCCCCCCCCCCCCTCCACCCTGGCTTCATGCCAGTGCCAGACAACCCCCCTCCCCCCCCCCCCCCCAAGACAAATCATATCAGACACCAGAAGAGGCGGGGAGGGGGTGGAAGAGCGAAAGTGAGGCTGAGTAGCGTGACAGTAGCTAGCGGGATGGTCTGTTGAGCAGCGGTAGACAAGAGCCCGGTGTGTGCTGGTGTTCAAGGCGAGGGTGACGACTGACGATTGACCACCCGCGCGGAGAAGCGGGAGGAGCGAGAGAGAAATCAGAAATCGACGACACGCGTCCAACCAACAATCATCAGATAAAGTGGCCTGCATTTAGCCAATGTGTAGTGATTGCCGGATAGGAGTGGGCCCGCGACACCCACAGTAGCATGGCAGGCGAAAGGGGTTAACCTCGTCAACAAAGGATGACGTGTCGCAAACAAATTGTTCGACTAAATCTTATTCAACTGATTCATATTTCTAACGTTCGGAGATTTTTATTCAAAGCTATCGGTTGATATCGATGGGTCGAAGAAAATTCTATCGAACAAACTATTCGAAACAAACGTCAGAGGAGGTTAGACTATGCTGGCAAAGCGGCGGCCCTTATGCCGAGTGGAAGGGACACCGAGAGAAGAGAGAGGGGGGGGGGGGGGGGGGGGGCAGAAGGTTGGAGGCGCTTGTGCAGAAGGCAGGTAAAGGGAGAGGGGAGGGGGCTGAGACAGAGAGGGGTGGTAGAAGAGACGGCACGGCGGCCGTGGCTCCGTTGAATTACGGTAGTTTCTGTGCGAAGAGATTCCCAGTCTTTTCTGCGGCTCACGGAACCACCGAACTCGCATAAGCCAAACCGAAACACAGTGACGATGGACCCACAGCCATGTATAGGCTCTTCCTGAGCTAAAGGCGTCACAAAAGACAAAAGGAAGCAGGCTAAAAGAAATCGGGGGCGCGGATGGATGCGGGGCCGCGAAACTGTATACACTCACTGGGCGTACCGTTATTGTGACGTGTCAGAAACAGAATGCAAAAATGGGGATAAATATTTGCAGCTTTTAAATGGCACGTCCAGCTTTTAATTGGCATCTTGCGCTTTTAATTTCTGGCGACCGCGAAACGCAGCGGTGCGCTTTTAATTTGGCCGGAACCGCTTTTAAAATGGCAGAATGCGCTTTTAAATGGCAACTGGCGCTTTCAATTCCGTGGAAGCTGCGGAGCCGTACCGCTGGTCAACCAAAAGGCAGACGGTGGGGATAAAAGCGAGCGCACTGAATGAATGACTTTCTCGTTGCATTCTGTGTGCATTCACGTAACTTGAATGTCCAACATTCGCATTGCTTGATTGAACACATTGCTATCCCTTGACAACGTATATTCCTTTGAATTCAGGCTATGCTTAGGCTCGCCCTGCGCCCACAGTGCACAAGAGTCAGTCGGCGTCGCAGTCTGGCGGGTCGAAGCTTAGGCTTAACGCGACCGGTGACCGACTTCAGGGCGCGCGGAGCGCGCCCTGAAGTTGGTGGTCGCGCTAAGCCTCAGCTGAGACCCGCCAGGCGCGACGTCGACCGAGTTTTAGTGCAAACTGTAAGTGGAATAAACATTCCTCCATATAATTCACCTCCTGCTTAGGCCGGCTGAGCCCCTTCCCTGCTTTGCCCTGTCGCGCAAACAGCGATGCATGACCATTGCTGCGTGTCATGAATACGCTCCTCCACCGCGTCAAGTCCAGGGGAATACTGCCGGAGGAATTAAAAGCGCAACATGCCATTTAAAAGCGCGTTCTGCCATTTTAAAAGCGCCTCCTGCCATTTCCGAAGAGCGGGAAGCAAAAGCTGTCGTGGCAAATTAAAAGCGCTAGTTGCCATTTAAAAGCGCTTCGTGACTTTATTAAAAGCGCAAAGCGATTTATTAAAAGCGCTCAAAATCCCCACCCAATGCAAATGTGGTTACTGTACGTGCGGAGTAATTCAGAGTGCAAATGTGGTTACTGCGGAGTTAGGTACCCACGTATACGGAGTGATACATACGGAGTGAGACAAACGTCCAACACACAAACTGTTGGTTCCCTCGTCTCGGCATAGTTTTGGATAGGTGTGATGTGTCAGGCCAGTCCGATTCACCCACTAATCAAATCATGACATGGGCTATGGATGAGTTATAAAGGGGCGACACTGAAAGTCCTGTGTGGTGTGAGTTGCACAATGTCCTGACGAGTAACACAGTAAAACTATGAAATAAACCATGCTGCGTTATTTGTGACGATTGGGGTGATGACCAGTCTATTCGTATGTAATTCCGCATTAAAATAGATCAAATTGAATAATTTAAACATTCTAAAATATTCTCAGCTTCGAGCCGCGTTCTCCGGATGCTGAAGTCACCTCAAGGTAACGTTTTGCAGAGCGCAAGGCGTATGCACCACCTCTGACCGCACACGCGTCTCGCGCTTCGCAACGACTAACGGCCTACGTCTCCATCGGTGTAAAGACAAGGGCATGCGCGCAAACGTGTGCCGGGCGCTACTGAGATATTACTGTCTCAGTACACAACCTTTGAAGTCAGTATTTCGCAGTGCACACCTATAATAAGACTTATTATTAGTATTTTTAAGACTTATTACTTAGTATTGACCGCGATTCTTCTTGTCTTGGAGGAGATCGATCAGAAGGGCTACAGATGTGGAGCTGAAGCAGACTCCACTTCATTACGCCAGAAAAAGCTCTCTGCCTTAACCAAGTTGGTACGTAAGTGTTTGCGTGATCATTAAAGCGCCGCCTTCGTGGTTTGTTAGGGATGTACCGTTAGTTCCAAATTTCATCAAGGCCGTAGCGTTGGCTTACCGAATTCAAGGTTCTTGCCCATCACTTCGAACAAGATCCTGCTTGAACTTGGACTGAGGTGGATTATTTCAATCTGTCTGCTTCAACTGCAATCTTGGTTGAATCGTGACCTCAAATACCACATTACATCTAGCACCCAAGGGATGCTCTCCCGAATGGTTGTATTCCTGGCGATATGCGGCGGGACGGCGCCCTTCTTCACCAACTCTCTGAATAACGTTGAACTGCAGGTGCTCGACCTCACAAGGCAGACGTTCGGATTTAGCAGGTCGGTGGCCCCATTGTGAGTGATGTGAAGAGAAGACCTCGTGGCACCATGGCACCATTCCCCACGTTGGTTGCCCACTTATGACTTTTAGAAACGAGACCGACAATACGCCACGAGAAAGGCGACTGGTCCGTTTGCTCTACGGTCTGATCCAGGCTGCCGTCCGAATAGGCACCGTATGCGGCACTCTCCCTGCCAGAGTGGTCATCGACCGATTCGGAGCAAAGACGAGCCTCTTCGTGGCCATGGCCACGGCTACTCTTCTGGGAGCGCTGACGCAATTCCTGGCCGAGCCACTGGGATGCGCCCTACTTCTGCTAGTGGGCAGGCTGCTGATTGGACAAGCCAGAAATTTTTGGTTTATGGCCTCACCTTTCATCGCTGAATGCGCTGGAGGCAAACGGGCGGGTAAGAGAGTGTGGTGGTTGTTGGGCGATGAGGAAGGGAGCGAGGGGATGGGGGGGGGGGGGGTGGGGAAGCGGGGGGGGAGGGAGGGAGAGAGAAAGGGAGAGAGGGAGGGAGGGAAGCACGGAAGAAGGGGAGGGAGGGAGGAAGGGAGGGAGGAGAAGGATTCGGTCAGATGAACAAAGTCCGTTCAGAAGTGAACAAACACGAACATCTGAAGCATTTAGGGCATTTAGCATTTCGTTGCGTTTAGGGAATTGGATCGCATTCCCAGCGGCAGGCGCAGCAACGTGGGCCTTCCTGGGCACATTGGTTGGGACTCCCATGTTGTTGGGCTCAGGGCATCGCTACAGATGGATATTTCTTGTTCCCCTACCGGCGATCTTGACTCTTTACTGCGGCAGCTGTCTCTTCTACAGCTCGCCTAAGTACCTCTACTTGGAGAAAGGGCAGGAAGCGAAGGCGCGCCAGGCGGCTAGAAGATACGGAGGTATCTGCACAGCTTGTATGGTGTATGGAAGCAACTTCTGTGCACTTCCCACGCCTACATTTCGCAGGCCTGGCCGACGACGAAGAGTCGAGCTGGTCGGCCGTGGTGCAGCCTCAGCTCGACAGGGAGAGGGAACTTCAGGTCAGCCTGCGCAGTGCACACTGCAGGCTGCAGCGTCCCACCGAGCGCGATTTCATTCAGAACGTGCAAAACAGCGACTTCGTCGGCGCAGTGGACCTGCTGTCCAAGAGGGGATTCCGGAAGCCGCTGCTGCTGTGCGTGGCCCTGCAGCTTACCACCAACTGCACCTTTGGTGTCGTCGCGGGCCTCTATGCCACAGGCATCGTCGTCGGTCTCGGAGTCGGCGTTGAAGTATGTATGTAGGAGTCGTCGGAGTTGCGCGACAGCACTCAAACTGAAGAAAGGAACACTGTACTCTTCAGGTCGCCCAGTATCTGACGGCGTTGCTGCTTCAAATGCCCTCGGCGATCTTAGCCCTGGCAATGACTAAATTGACGAGATTAGGCCGTCGACCCTGCGCCTTCACCGGTATCTCTTTTGCCGCGGCTGGACACACACTGGTGCTTCTCAGCGATGTTCTGGGTGAGCTAGTGAAGTGCGTTGTGCGACGACGCTAAACTCAGACTGCACGTACCTTGAAAACCTTCGATGAGTGAACCGAGCCGCAACGTGTCAGTTACAATAGACATGCTGAGCTCCTTCCAGAGCGCGCTTGCATAATTCAACTCGAATGGCAACCCTCAACAGGCTCCTACAGTGCAGTGGCCGGCCTGACCTTCCTCAACGTGGCCTACACCCTGGTGGGGGCCATCGTGTCTAAGGCGATGCCGGGTGAAGCGGCTCCACAGGCGGCCAGGGCTTCCATCGCCCAGGCAACCGTCTTCTGCGGCGAGTCGACAGGGATGCTGATCATCTGGCTCTTCCCTCTGGCACACCACGAGTTGGGCCCCTTGGTCTTCGCCCTTCCACTCTGCAGTCTCCTTGTGATCACTGCCTGGCTGTGGGTCCACATGCCCGAGACACAGGGACGCTCTGTGGACCAGGTTCTTGAGGAGATGCTGGAAGGAGACCAGTCTGCGCGACTGCTGCGGGTGGAGGAGGAAGAGAAAGAAGAGAGACGCTCGCTAATTTGGTAGGCTCGCTCAGATGTCCATGACGTGCCATACGTGCCACCTTAGGTGGTCATTCCTGCAGTTGGCGCAGACCGTACGTATACCAAGACAATGCGAAAAGCGGTTGATCGGCCGCATCGTAATTGTCCGTTGTCCAAAACGAATTCTCTGCGCGTTAAGACAGGGTCGTTTCAGGGTAGCCCGTGAACGAACTTTAGCCGCATCGTCCTCACCGCTGAGCTCGACTCAAAACTGCATCATGTGCAAAACGTTCAGGCAAGCACGCCCCACGCACCATATGTACTCAGACGCAATCCTCTTGATTGATGGAGTCGTGAGCCGAGCGCCTCGGTCGGTATCTTGTTTCGATTCGTCCGTTTTCCATAACGCGCACAGCGCACGAAGTCAAGGCAACTTTCAGCATAGTCCGTGCGTCTCCGTTTCTCGTTGATTCTGAGCTCCACTCAAAAGTGATTCTGAGCCCCACTCAAAACCCACGTGAAAGACCTTCAGGCATAGAGACGCACCCTCGTGCCTTGATATCGATGGAGTTGTGCATCGTGCACAATTCACAGAGTAGACCTCTTGTTTCGCGAGGTGAGGGCACTTCGTTTGCTGCGTTCTGCAGTCCGTCCAATTCGACGCAGTGTAATAAAGGCAATGGTAAGACAAACTGTCAACTTCTACGCAGATTGGACGACAATGCTACAATAGGTGACGTGACAGTGACTACTCCAGATCTCAAAGTGAGAGGAGTGGGCGTGTCTTCCCTCTGTTGAGAGTTTCCACAGGGTAACTGGGGCGCATTGAAGTAGAATCTGCAAACTGCGCATTTCTTTGTCAAGACGCAGGTCGACAGACATTCAAAATGTTGTCTCGAATGGTGATATTCCTGATGATATTCGGCGGGACGGCCAACTTATTCAACAACGTTCTCAACAATGTTGAACTGCACATGCTGGACCTCACCAGAGACTCTTTCGGTTTCGACAGGTGGGTTTGCTCTATAGGTAGATAGGGTAGTGTATATTGTGCCCCCACCGTATAGTGCAAACGTGGTTGAGAGCTGTCTTTATTCAATTCGAGAAAGCAGTTCGTCAGACCAGCCATCCAACGAAATTCAGAAACGCGACCAACAACACTTTGCGGGAAGAGCGTCTGGTGCGCCTGCTCTACGGTCTGATCCAGGCCGGGGTCCGCATCGGCACTGTATGCGGCACTCTCCCAGCCAAGGTGGTCATCGACCGATTCGGAGCCAAGACGAGTCTCTTCGTAGCTATGGCCACAGTAACCCTGATGGCGTCGCTGACGCAGTTCGCGGCCGAGCCTCTGGGGCAGCGCCCTTCTTCTGCTTGTGGGCAGGCTGCTGATTGGTCACGCGAGAAACTTTTGGTTCATGGCCTCGCCCTTCATTGCCGAATGCGCGGGCGGCAAACGAACGGGTGAGTGAGCGAACGGGGAAGGAGGGAGGGAGAGATTCGAGGCGAGGAAGGTAGGCTGGTATTTATTCTTCGACGGAAAGAGGGATTGTGAGGAACGAAGGGATTGTGATGGATGTACAGGGTTTTCTTTTTAAAGTGACTGGTCGGGAACTCGAATAACTTCTGTACCGGTGCATCGATTTTAATGAAACTTGAACCAACTTAAGTTCCATATGTAGGAAAGCTCGTGTTAAATTTTTACGGAAATTGACCACTCGTAGCGACTACGCCACCGCTTGAAAGAACGTCTACTTTTTAATAGGAGCCGTTCTTCCTGGCCGAAGAGGAGGACCTCCTGCTGCAGATCCACGTCCTCCAGCAGGAGGTCATCTTCTTCGGCCAGAAAGAACGGCTCCTATTGAAAAGTAGACGTTCTTTCAAGCGGTGGCGTAGTCGCTACGAGTGGCCAATTTCCGTAAAAATTTAACACGAGCTTTCCTACATATGGAACTTAAGTTGGTTCAAGTTTCATTAAAATCGATGCACTGGTACAGAAGTTATTCGAGTTCCCGACCAGTCACTTTAAAAAGAAAACCCTGTAGGAATAGGAAGGCAGGAGAGGGAGAGAGACTGAGACAGGGAGGAAAAAGATGGAGAAGTCAAAACCTGCGTAAACAGTTGCTCTAAACTTATAGGTATTAAGATGTCACCTGCTGATGATCATCCCTGCTTATGTCACCTGGTCTGATTAAGGAAAATGGATCGCATTTCCGGCAGCCAGCGCGGATTTTTGGGGTTTCCTAGGAACGATGGCAGGGACCCCCGTTTTCTTCGGCAGCAAGGATAACTATAAATGGATCTTTCTAATTCCCCTCCCGGCCACGTTAGCTCTGTATTTTGGCAGCTGTCTTTTCAACAGCTCACCCAAATACCTCTATTTGGAGAAGGACAAGAAATGAGGGCACGCGCGGCTGCCAGAAGATATGGAGGTACAGATCCTGAATTTATGAGCCTATACGTGCGTACACAACACCTTTCTACAGTAATTGTGGGCAAGTCTACTATACCAACTGTGGCACCTGCACTTTGTCTGACTGAAAACTCCAAACTGCAATTCCGAGTGACCAATCTCTGCACAGATACAGGGGTGACTGTTGTACAGGACTGGCAGATGACGAAGAGTCCAAATGGTCTGCCGTGGCTCGACCTCAGTTGGACAGGGAGAGGGCCCTTCAGGTAATTGGTGAGGGCAGGAGGGCACCTAGCGTTCCGTGATCTGTGATCCGTGATCTCTGAACTGTGATCCGTGATCTATTTTGAAAATTGGCAGCTACCGTAACCACAGTCTGTAAACTATGACGCAAGTGTTTAATTAATGGCAATAGCACCGGCAGAGGGCAGATGCGCCGTGAATCAGAATCAGCGAAACTTCAAATTAGAATACCTTGCGCTACGATGCGAATTTTTTGGCGCGGTTTGTTGCATTCAACAAAGGACAATTAGGCGCTTCGCTTGTGAAGGTGCGAAACTTAGAACCAGGCAAGTCGTCCGGGGGACGCAGTATACTCCACAAATTTGAACTCCTACGCACGGTGACTCATCTGCTGTTGTGGCCTTCTGACACTCCCAATCGCAAAACTAATGCCGAATTCGTGATCTACATCCCCGAATACCCCAGAACCAACATACAACACCCCTAACTTCCTATGGTCTCGCAGAACCGAAATTCTGCACTTGGGGTACGATAGCATACGAATTCGTCATAGGTACGCCTAAAAACATCATCTAAACGCTAAACGAATGCCAAATTCGTAATCAGCGGCCCCGAAAACCCCGAAATCGAGTGTAATATCTCATTAACCCCCTCCCCCCGCCAAATAGCGGGAGGGGACCTGGGGGGACCTGGCCGATTTTCGGACTGCATCCGCGAAAAGGTAAAGATGCAGTCTTTCCACTTCCAACTCCGGCATCTTCAGCTTTCTGTCGAAAAGCTCCCGTCCGACCATCCAATGATGCAATCCGCAGAGTGGAGAAAATTTTGCTCGGATGCAGTACAAAATCGGCAAGGATGCCATATTTCCAGCATCAAATACCCCGGCTTCATTTGAAATCGTTTCTTGGGATGTGATCCATTCGATTCGTGATACTTGCGTACCCCAACATTGAATTGGGCTGCAAAGGTTCCTATCCTAGTACAGAAGATTGCATCTTTGATTTTGCGACGATTGCCTCCTCGTCAACAAATTACCACCAACAGATACAGTCCAACAAGCTACCCTGTCGCACGTATGGACACAATCATCACAGTTGATATCTGTCACGGACCCTGACCTTCTGCTTGCCCACCAGACTGGGATCATCGAAGAGGTACTTGCCCATCTTGTGGAAGCGCTCAAAACAATGGAAACCTGTGTCCTTTCGGATTGGATCTCACTCTTGCTTTTCATCATGACTCTAGATGGCATCTTAAATGCACTAGCCGCACTCTGGGCTAACTGTTCCTGACTGCATCTTTTGTTCCGGTTTCCACACTGTTACATCAGAAGATGTTGCATCTTTACTGCATCCCTTGTTCTCGTGTCAACAGAAACGTGTGTCCTTTTGGCTTGGATCTCACTCTTGCTTTTAAGGTGGTCATCGACCGATTCGGCGCCAAGACAAGTCTCTTCGTAGCTATGGCTACAGTAACCCTGATGGCGTCGCTGACGCAGTTCGCGGCCGAGCCTCTGGGCAGCGCTCTTCTTCTGCTTGTGGGCAGGCTGCTGATTGGGCACGCGAGAAACTTTTGGTTCATGGCCTCGCCCTTCATTGCCGAATGCGCGGGCGGCAAACGAACGGGTGAGTGAGCGATCGGGGAATTGAAGGAGGGAGGGAGAGATTCGAGGGGAAGCAGGGATTGGGAGGGAAGGAGGAAGGAACCCATTGGGAGGTCTGGAGCGGGAGGGATGGAGAGATGGAGGCATGGAGGAGACAGTTGGGAGTCGTCACAAGCTGCGACAACACTCATTTTAAGCTTCTGATTCAAGTCTACTCTTGCTTGTTTTCGACTGCACAGGAACGCCACCTGTCCTCCAAACATTCAGGAAAATGGATTGCTTTCCCGGCAGCCAGCGGGGCTTTTTGGGGTTTCCTAGGAACAATGGCAGGGACCCCCGCTTTCTTCGGCAACAAGGATAACTATAAATGGATCTTTCTAATTCCGCTGCCGGCAACTTTAACTCTGTATTTTGGTAGCTATCTTTTCGATAGCTCACCCAAATACCTCTACTTGGAAAAGGGGCTGGAAATGAGGGCACGCAGCGCCGCTAGAAGATATGGAGGTACAAAACCTCCATACATAATGTTCCACCATACACCTACATGCATGTACTATGTACGTACATAGCGCTATACAGTAGCTGGGGGGAATCTTTCCCAATTCGTGTGCTGCCAACGGTACTTGTTGCATTTATCTGACTGAGTTAGCTCCGGACTACTGCAACTTCGAGTGCTTACCTAATCTCCACCGAGGCAAAGAGTGAGTAGCGTGCAGGACTTGCGGACGACGAAGAGTCAAAATGGTCAGCCATGGTTCGACCACAGTTAGACAGGGAGAGAACGCTTCAGGTAAATGGGGTGGGTTGGTGTAGCGGCGGGGGGTGGGGTTGGCGTTGAGTCACTACACAAAAATTCAGTTAGTAGGTGCATACCGGTATGTCATTGCACGACCACACCACACGCAAGCACGCACGCACGCACGCACGCACGCACGCACGCACGCACGCACGCACGCACGCACGCACGCACGCACGCACGCACGCACGCACGCACGCACGCACGCACGCACGCACGCACGCACGCACGCACGCACGCACGCACGCACGCACGCACGCACGCACGCACGCACGCACGCACGCACGCACGCACGCACGCACGCACGCACGCACGCACGCACGCACGCACGCACGCACGCACGCACGCACGCACGCACGCACAAGTCAGCCATTGAACGGCTTCAGAACGTGCGAGACAGCGGTTTCGTTCGACCACTGGATCTGCTGTCCCGAAGGGAATTCAGAAAGCCTTTGTTGCTGTGCGTTGTGCTACAGCTGGCCACCAATTCTATCTTCGGATTCGCGGCTGGCCTGTATGCAACAGGCATTCTCGTCAACCTCGGAATTAGCATCGATGTAAGTAAGTCATTCTGAATGCTGAATGGCTGAATGCTACTGCAGCATCCGACTATGACGTGTGCGTGACAAATCCACAACGCTGTTTTATGAGGCAGATGCGAAATGTGGCGCCCCCCCCCCCCCCCTTTTCGTATACAAACAGTCTTGTGTCTACGTCCTTGCCAGCGAATGGCGCCGTTCGGTAGGTCACGTACGGATCAGACAACTCGAGTTCTTGAATTCGGCAACATTGACATTGTTTGAGGTGGCCCAGTATGTCTCGGCGTTGCTCCTTCGACTGCCGCCGGTCTTCATAGCCTTGGCTATGACGAGATTGGCCAGCTTGGGCCGTCGACCCTGTGCCTTCACAGGCCTCTTCCTCGCCATCGCCGGACACACCTCCATGCTTCTCAGCGGAGTTCTCGGTGAGCGAAAACTCGCGCTGACTGCAACAGTACGTCAGCCTCGCGCCAGGACCACGTTCAACTTATCGCTGATTGGCTGAATCCTTTATTGGTCGAGCATGCTCGACCCTGCGAACTGTCATCGCTTGCCATAGGCCAGTGAAGTTCTTTCAAAGTTTCCCCATCGCGCCTATCACAGTGAAGTATGTAGCCACCTAACGACGCCATCGGTTCTCGATTCGATGACCGTCTATTCAGGCTCCTACTTTGGCGTGGTCGGTCTCAGCTTCCTCCACGTGGCCTACACACTGGTGGGCTCCATCGTGTCTAAGGCGATGCCGGGGGAAGCGGCTCCACAGGCGGCCAGAGCTTCCATCGCCCAGACCGCCGTCTTCTGCGGAGAGTCCACAGGGATGCTGATCATCTGGCTTTTCCCTCTGGCACACCACGAGTTGGGCCCCTGGGTCTTCGCTCTGCCTCTCTGCAGTCTTGTGCTGCTCACTGCCTGGCTGTGGGTCCACATGCCCGAGACACACAGAAGTGGCGTACAAGTGCGCCCTACGGGCGGTGAGGGGGTACACACTCGGCCATGAGTCACGACCAGGACAAATGATTCGGCGTATCATTCATTGCGCACCCAGTGATATGCAGCCAAGCCACGTCTATCTGTGGGCGTGATAGCCGTCAACTAAAGCAGCGTGCGTCTCTCATCCCTCTCCTCTTCCTGCAGCAGTTGCGAAGTTTGACCTCCTCCACCCAGCATCTCCTGTAGAACCTGGTCCACGCCTGGAAGCACGTCACATACCAAGATGAAGATTGAAGAAGAAAATTTTGATATGTGATCGGTGGATGTAGTTCTGCTTGATGTGTGACTGTGTCAGGTGTAAAAATATATCGATTGCTAACGGTGAGGCATCAAAGTGTAGTTCATCAACCTCCACATTCACGAAATAAGAAGTTCATGTCACTTTGTTCACACCAAGTTCATGTCACTTTGTCACTTTCTGCACAGCACTGTATCCGACACATATTCTGACACGTCCGGCATCCAGTGAAACATTTCAAAGCAGAATTTTGAGTGCAAAAACACTCCGCATATGCTACAATAGCAGGTAGTAGAAGTGGAGTGTCTCTGTCCGGTTGGATGAAGGCAGCACCTCTGTCTCAGAACCACGAAGTGCACTACCACTAGGACACAACTGTTCAAGTGCGATCTTACGTGAGAATCCAACACTGTATATGTAACTGCCACCCTTTTGTGTGCATGCCGCATCCCATTGGAATACCCTACGAGCAGCCACTGGCTGTGGATCGTCAGCACAGAGAAAGATGGATAGAGAGACGCTCAAAGCGCTCCCCCCTATCTCCAGTTAGAAGGGTGTTGGCCAGACATTTTCTTCGGCACGAGAAGAAAGCAGGATACAAAGGGGGACACATAGAGTGGAGAGGTATGGAGGAGCAGACCGGACCAAGCATCAAAATTTCTGTCTACAACTAACGGTTTGATGCATCGGCTAGTGGTATATCAAAAGTCGTTGCCTTTGTCTTGTCAGACATCAAATTCAACAGCTGAGGCATCAAACCACTGGTTGAGACATCATGCTGACAGAAAGCCCTCTGTCATTTGTCCTGGTCGTGACTCATGGCCGAGTGTGTACGAAATTCAGTAGACAATTGTGAAGCGCGTGTAGAGTGTAGGAGATATTGGGTACATATGTAAGAGCACACAGAGAACCTGGACTTCACGGAACAACCTTTCGAGGAGGAAAGGTTTCGCGCAACATCCGAGACAGTTCGACATACATGTAGGTTAGGTGGTACGTTTCTCCTTTAACGAATTCCGCTACAAGCTTCTGAATCATTGAATATTGAACAATGAGAAGGAACTGTCACTTTTGCATGGGCATTCCTTCGCTCTGTCTTGACCGCTCCTTGTTTCGCCCGGCCTCAGCCGGGCGACACCCTAGGAGAGCTCGGCGCGCGTGCGTCCGTGCGTCTGTGCGTCCGTGCGTTACGCTCACGGATCTCGGCGTTAGAAAGTCGTAGAGCGGAGATCTAGGGCTCTACGGATAGGTCTCGACTCACTGATCATTCAGCTGAGACGTTTCGAAATTCAAAAGTTTGAATTGCGCGCGCTACAGTAGCCCGAAGGTCAAAATGTAAAACGGCTCTAGCTCGCTCGTCTTACGTCGTAGAGCGGCAATCGACACGTCAGGTGAAAGCTCTCGACGTGCTCCTCCATGTGGCACCAACACTTTTTTCAATTACGCAAACACGCACAAGAGAAAACGCCATTTTCGATATTTTTGCACTGAAACCGCTCTAACTCGCTCACCTTGCGTCGTAGAGAGACGAAACGAGCTCATCGGGTAGTTCTCGACTCACTGATCGTTTGTTCTCCCACTGGTCGAAACTCAAAAATTTGAATTTCGCGAGTTACAGTAACCCAAAGGTGCAAAACAGACAACAAATCTAACTCGCTCGTCTTACGTCGTAGAGCGGCAATCGACACGTCAGGTGAAAGTTCTCGACGTGCTCTTCCATGTGGCAGCAAAATCTTTTTCAATCACGCAAACACGCACAAGGGAAGGCGCCATTCTCGTGATTTTGGCACTGAAATCGTTCTAACTCGCTCACCGTGCGTCATAGAGATACGATCTCAAGGCCGTCGGAGAGGCCTCGACACCCTTATTATTTGTCTTCCCATCGATCGAAACTCAAAATTTCGAATTTCGCGAGTTACAGTAACCCGAATGTCAAAACACGCAAAACGGCTCTAACTCGCCCGTCTTACGTCGTAGAACGACAATCGACACGTCAAATAAAAGCTCTCGACGTGCCTTTTCATGCGATAGCAAAATAGTTTTTAATTACTAAAACGCGCACCGTGGAAGTCGGTTCGTGACGTGTTTCATTCGTTCACTCACAACATTATACGGTTCTGAAAATTTCTGTCACTTTTTAATACGGAGCTTAAAAGCGAGTATTTTCCCGCTCAAAAATAATGAATCCCGGGCGAATTCAACATTGTTTCGCAATACACTCTTGCAAAGAGAGAGAGCTCGTGAAGCGGAGCACAACGAAGGCGGAGCTCGTGAGGCGGGGCGATAAGAGCAGTAAATCCTCACACTTTCCGCGAAAAGATCAAAACTCAATACAATGTCAGTCAGAATACAATAGTCGAGTTTTTATAAACGAAGCTTGTTTAATACCAGAGGCAGCCCAGCTCCAACAAGCACTCGATCTCGGTTAGCGAATGGCACGTCCTGATTCCAAAACAGCTGCTTAGGGCAGAGTTCCACCAACATCCGCTCAATGCAACGCAACTGAAGGCGTTCAGTTGACTTGAGCAGTACATCAATGGACTTGTGTGACAAGCTGGAAGAAGTTGAGGTACATGTATGTACGTGCATATGTACGTCGTTCCAAGCAAGGTGGCCAAAGCGAAGGTTACAACTTGAAAGAAAGAGGCCGCTCGCAAGTGCACACTTTGTTTCGTGCAAAATAGTTTTCCTAACGTAAAGAAGGATTGGTTGGTCAACGTTTGGCCTGGCTGTTAACGGTATTGAAGTGGACTGTAAACGGAAGCTTGTACCCACTGCGAAGGTCCAGCAACAGCGGTGGGTTCGTGATGAGCTCAAGGGGTCGTCTGCGCGTGGTGGTCGGCCGTCTGCAGCGCCACTCGTCAGAGCCGTCGGTGCAGTCATTGTCCCCGTCGCACCGGTAGCTCGCCCTGACGCACTCTCGGCTGTTGGCGCAGCGGAATTCCCACGTGTCGCAGGTCACCACCCCTCAATGTTTAGAAAGTGAGTGCTGTGCATACAGGCTTAATCCTAGTCGACGTTAGTCGACTCAACCTACCTAGCCACGCTTTTCGCCCCCCTCCCCCTCCTCACTCTGTTTGCACAGTCCCCCCCCCCCTCTCGATTCGCTTCCAACTGCAAAGATACACGCGAACCAGCGCGGCGGCTGCTGCTGTCGTCGTCGTACCGCTTTCCCCTTTCTACAGCTGCGGCGATGACCAGAATCAGGACGGGCAGCACACAGAGCAGGCAGCAGCACACGCCAACTCCAATGAAGATTCTGTTCCTTTTGTGATTGGGGCCGGTTTTGTCGCCCGGCGGATGTGGGACACTGGTCGCTAGACTGACTTCGATGGTACTGCCGCCTCCGTCGCCGCCGGCCTTCGTCCAAGCTGCACTTCGACGTGGCGGTCTAGTTGGCGGAGGTGGAGCCGTCTGAAAATCATTAGTCAACAACGCCGAAAACCCTTGTCGCAAACTTGAGACGCATTTGTCAAGTTTCCAGTTTCATTTGGTTGGTACACTCAAAACTATTTCAACTGGCCAACTTGCCTCCGCCGTGGCAATCCTCGCAGTTTGGTCCGTCGACGTCATTCTGAATTCTGGCGCAGTCAGAAACGCGTCCCTTTTCGTTCTGTACGAAATGCGAATGCGACAGAAGAAGAGTGGCAGCTTTGGTGCATAGAAGTGACACAGCACCGTTACAGACTACAGGCCTCTCTAAAGAATTAGAAGCGTACATACGCAGCGCCGCAATCGGCCTCAGATTACGCCAATAAAACAAAATGGTAAAAGAACCGGCTTTTTCGGCAATTCGGCTCCGAAGCGAAGTCCTTGGCAAGAATGACTATTCTGGTGGTGTGGCGAACAGAGTGCCCCCACGCCATAGTTGCAAATCGGACAACTTAGTCGGTGTGAGTCGCTTGACACTTGTAGAACAAGTGCCTACACATCTTCGTGCTTCAAAACCTGACTTCTATGTAAGTGAATGACAGACGAGAGACGCGGCGACACTAACCATGTAGCCGCAACAACCAATACGTGACCACCATGGCTGAAAACATCGTGGACACAAGGTTATCACAATCCATTGCCCTGCAATGAACAACATACACTCTGTAGCGATCAACTCCAGGCAGCCCAGTACACCTCCACCTTCGCTGTGGTGCTGCCTTCGGTGACGACATCACTCCTCTCCACCAAATTCGCCAGTCGAAACGGCAGGCGCGCCATGCTGTGGGGCACTGCCATTGGATTAGTGGGCAACGCACTGATGGCCTGCAACCAATTTGTGCCATGTGTCTGGCCTTCACTTGTGGGTCTGGTCCTCATACGTCATGGCGCCTTCGTGGGTCCAACAATCGTGCTGCTGGCATTGCCAGGGAAAGTAGCGCCACAGGCGGCCAGGGCGAGGATCGACATGGCTGCCACCTTGGCAGGTGTGATATTTCGAGGCTTTCGTATATCTGTAGCATATGGTGATCGCCTGAAGACGGCCACCGCCTGTGGCATATCTACTGTTGTGCGAACAATAGTGCCTCGAAGTTGTGATTGCACTCCACCACGATTGTCCATTCTCCTCAATTCAGCGTAAGTGACAGGCATTACAAAGGTGCTGGTCTTCCCCTATCTCCACTATCTGATGGGCACCCTCTACTTCCTCTTCTCGGCTGGAGGACTAGCACTGGCGTTGCCCTGGTTCTATTATGTACAACTTGCCCGAGACCAGGTCACCACATCCTCTTAGCATGTCAAGTCTCAGGTCTGCACGCCTGATTGACGTTTGATTATCGAAGCATCAAACGATCTACATCACTTATGGGCAAGACTTCTGAATTATTTGGAACTGTTTTAGGGGCAAAACTGTGGACGAGGTGCTGGGGGAGATGCTGGGAGAGGAAGCCGCCCAAGGGGGGGAGCCGCTGATTCAGCGCTCGAAATTTCTCCCCCTGAGAACAAGGCGCTCGTAGTTCATCCCGGCTGGCCGAGTCAAGTCAATCCGACTGCTTACACTGGGATTCTCAACAGCGGCGCGATCAACCTCAGATTTTTAGGCGATTCAAACAATGCAGTCCATTTGGTATAGCCACCTTATGCTCGTTGGCAAGAAATCCCTTGAAAAAGTCGGAAACAAAAGGCGTTTGCTTCCACATTTTCTCCAAAATCCTCATCACGGCAATCTGACCCCGAAGAGCATTTACGCTTGAAAATAGGGCTTCCACAAAGTGAAATGATATTACCTGGCAATCGATGACAACTTCCACAAAGTGCATTATTACATATGTGTTGTGCGTTCGTTCCATCGCGCCCGTTATCGTGAATACGTACGTACCGTGGGCGTCGTGCCGTGCGGTTCATTTGCCGACAAATCTATGTACTCACACAGTTGTTATCTGATTTTGATCCATCGTGTGCTCCTTTCGGCGCTGAACACTTGCAGTAGGCGAACACAATACACTGCATGCACATAAAATATAGGTTTCTCTAGATCCAGTAAGCAGGGAGTCCACATTCTTTGCGGCGATGCTTCCATATCTGGCCATCTCGCTGGCATTTCTGGCTTCCGTTGGCACTTACTACGCCACCACCTTGAACAACGTGGAGCCTCTCGTGCTGGAACTCATTCAGAGACGCCTCAAGAATGGCACAGACTCGTGAGTGCCGTCACGAGCAGGGATAATGTGTTGTAGTGTGAATTTGAAGACTCTACATATTATGCACCTACATAGTTGTGGTCTTCTTTGGAATGTAGGTTGGCATTGCGATTGCATTTCCAACGTTGGTGTCCTGTTACCCATCGTCGTCTTCAGTGCGCATGGTGATTCGAACGAGCGGCGAGTACGCTTGATCTACGGTGCCGTTCAAGTGGCCTTCAGGATTGGCACCTTGGGCAGCACACCACTGGGGCCGTCTTGCAAAATCGAAAATTATTGATTATCGTAACAAGAGCACCTAAAGACCCGCCATGTTGTTAAGCATGCATCCTAGCTACACCCAATGTAACTGTAGGTAAGGTACACGCCGGACAGTAGCACTGTCCTGCGTGTCCAAATTGTTCTGGCACGTTCTGCAGTGTGTTTGTTTTAATTCAGTCTGCAAGCATATGTCTTTGCCATAACAAATATAACCTGGACGTGCCCAATGTTGCGTGCACAGCAAGACCAATTTTGGTGCAGCCCTTAGGTGGACCTCAAAATGTGGTCGTAAGTAAGGTGGTTGTTTCGTGCGCGCGTCCGTGCGTTCGTTCGTTCGTCACGCTCTCAGATCTCGGCGTTGGAACGTCGTAGGAAGATCTTGGACTTTATGGATAGCTCTCGACTTACTGGTAATGTCGCTAAGAGACTTCGAAATTCAAAAGTTTGAATTACGCGCGCTACAGTAACCCGAAGGTCAAAACTTTTAAAAACGGCGCTAACTCGCTCGTCTTACGTCGTAGAGCGGCGTGCGATAGCTCAACTGAAAGGTCTCGACGTGCGCTTTCGCTTGGCATAAAAAAGTTTCTTAATTACGCAAACACGCAACACGAAAAGCGACATTCTCGCGTTTTAACGCAGAAATCGCTCTAACTCGCTCAGCGTGCGTCGTAGGGAGATGATCTTGGGTTGGTTGGATAGCTCTCGACTCACTGATCATTTGTTCTTCTATTGGTCGAAACTCAAAAGTTTGAATTTCGGGAGCTACAGTAACCCAAAGGTTTAAAACGCGAAACTTATCTAACTCGCTCGTCTTCCGTCATAGAGAGACGATCTTGAGTTCGTTGAATAGGTTTCGGCACACTGATAATTCCGTTAAGAGAAGTCAAAATTCAAAAGTTTGAATTGCGCGCGCTACAGTAACCTGAAGGACCAAAACGCAAAACTGCTCTAACACGCTCGTCTTACGTCGTAGAGCGCCGTGCGATAGGTCAACTAAAAGGTCTCGACGTGCTCTTCCACTTGGCGTGAAAAAAATGTTAATTGCGCAAACACGCACCACGAAAAGCGACATTCTCGCGTTTTTAGCATAGAAATCGCTCTAACTCGCTCAGCGTGCGTCGTAGAGAGACGATCTTGAGTTGTTGGATAGCTCTTGACTCATTGATCATTTGTTCTTCTATTGGTCGAAACTCAAAAGTTTGAATATCGCGAGCTACAGTAACCCAAAAGTTCAAAACGCAAAACTTCTCTAACTCGCTCGTCTTCCGTCGTAGAGAGACGATCTTGAGTTTGTTGAATAGGTTTCGTCACACTAATCATTTCGTTAAGAGAAGTCGAGATTCGAAAGTTTGAATTTGAAAGCTTACGTTGAGGCAGTTGTTGAACACTCATTCCTAAAGAAATACTTTTGTTTCTTTAAACCCTTGTCTTACGAACAGCTTTGTCTGCTAAAAAAATTAATCCCGGGCGATCCCAATGTTGCCTTGCAACAACCGCTCAGAAATGCGTGTGTCTTGCTCAAAAAAATTAATCCCGGGCGATCCCAATGTTGCCCTGCAAGAACCCCTCAGAAAGGAGCGTGTCAGAAGTAGCGCATGAATAGTGGACTCCGGGCGGGCGCGCGTCATATCGAAAAGGGTTCGAAATGCTTTACAAAAGTATTCACTCTTTTACTCTTCCACTTTAAAACACTCACAAACCACTCTGTATTAATAAAACAACTCAACTTTTTTAAAACAGCTTGTTAAAAGTGACTTGCCAAAGGTGCAATTATCCTGCCATTTGACGGAAATCGTGAGCCAGACAAAGTGCCATGTCGTGAGTTCAGGCTGGATGACGACACGTACTGTACCTGCTACCTGGTGTCTCACCCCTGTAGCTATACTGTACGTCACAGCCTGCACGTCATACCGTAGTATTGATATTGTTAGACGGCCATCTCCAGTCCGCTTCTCGCTGGACCGTCTTGGAAGGAGGGCCTCTTATTTTCTTGTAATGCCAACGATTGTGGCAGCTTCTGCCTTGGTTCAGTGGGCAGCGCCGCCATTTGGCTCCTTCGAGGCCTTGCTGGCAGGCAGGGTGCTGGCAGGGGTCATAATGCCTCTCAACTACGCCATGACCATTTACATCGCCGAGTGTTCCTCCACGCCAGAAGAAAGGGGTGATTCTTGCTTGGCCCTGATACAAATGCAGAGAATGTACCACAATGTCGCAACACCTGAAACCAATATGGCTTTTTAACCAACAGACCAATAGTAGCAATACAATTGTCGGCCAGATCCTGCTAAGGTGAAGTGTGCATCACCTTCAGGGTGGTGGACAACGCTACCGAGTGTGGGTTTCGCCATATGGACCTTTGCGGGCTGTTTGTTTGGCATACCCAGCCTGCTAGGGACCGAGCGTCTTTGGCGATGGATATTCTTCGTGCCCGTACCACTAGCGATCATTCTGGCCATCGGATGGTGTTTCTTCCCTGAGTCCCCCAAATTTCTCTACCTGGAGAGAGGGAAAGAAACTGAGGCCTTGAAAGCGGCCGCGCGCTACAGTGGTAAAGCATAGGAATTTTCTCCCGAGTCAGCATCACAATGAGTTGGCTTAGCAGGAACTACAGTACGACCTTCTAGAAGAGCATTGCCTACGATCTTTGACAGGTACCCCTCCAGAGGAGTTCGTGGACAAGTGGGCAGGTCTCAAGGCCCACTTTGACAGGGAGAGGGCTCTACAGAGGGAGGCCGGCGCCTCTCAAGTCAGTCTGCGGCAATTGGTGACCGAGCGTCGCTACCGCCTTCCCCTGACACTGTGCGTCGTGGTCGCCATCACCTTCAGTCTCACCAGCCTCTTCCTCTCCAGCCAGTACTCCACTGGCGTGCTGCTCAGCGATGGAATGTCACTGGAGGTGAGGGTGCGATCACATGGTGCATGGCTAAAATGATCAGATTACCAAAATGACCAACCATTAAATGGCGCCAGTCAGCAAATGACCTCGCAACGACAGTGGACAGCGACCACAATGACTGAAATTTGATACTGTGGACAAGATTATGACCTTGATTCTGCTTTGTCCCAGCGCTTCATTCAACAATTCATTTCAATTGTTCTGCAGTATAGTATAGTATTGGCCGAGGATTCTGCATTGTTGTATGGTATAGCATTATATAACTCTCAGAAATAAATTGTTGTATAGTATAGTATAGTGTGGCTTCAAAAATTTCAACTGTTGTATTGTACAACAATACAAATTGTTGTATGGTAAAACAGGGAACAGTCCAAAAATGTGACACAAGGGTAAGATATCAGCAGCAAAAAGAGGCGCAAAGTATTGCACAGTGCTAAATCGGTATCAAACTTTGATGAAGGCGGACATCGTAACATGTTTTGTGCTCGTAGTGCCATGTGGAGGGCTCCCATGTGATAAATTACTGCACGTGCACACAATATCTCGATTACTATACAACAATGAATGTATTGTTGTATAGGATTCAATTGTTGTATAGTATGTCATAGCATGGCAGACCTGATATCAATTGTTGTATAATATTGTACAACAAATGCGTAAAGAATTGTTGTATAGCATAGTATGCTATACTATAACATACTATACAACTGTACAACAATGCATTGTGGTATTGTATGAAACGCTGCTTTGTCCTGACACAAACAACATCCACGCTTGATTCAATCACAAACAACAACGATTTCTGTAGCATCAAGAATCTAACATAAATACTACTCAAACTTAAGGCAGCCCAGTACACCACCACCTTCGCCGTGGTGCTGCCTTCAGTGGTGACAGCTCTCCTCTCTGCGAAACTCGCCAGTCGAAGCCGCAGACTTGCCATGCTGTGTGGTACTGCTATTGGGCTGGTGGGCAACGCCTTGATGGCCTGTAACCAGTTCGTGCCGGATGTCTGGCCTTCACTTGTGGGTCTGGTCCTCATGCGTCATGGCGCCTTCGTGGGCCCAAGCATCGTCCTGCTGGCATTGCCCGGTGAAGTAGCACCACAAGCGGCTGCAGCCCGGATTGCCATGGCTGCCACATTGGCATGTAAGCGATAGTCATTCAGTGTGGCAGTTGCACAAATGTAGGGTCTGAGTAGCAACAGAACCACTAAAATTGCCCACTTCACTCAGTTCAGCAGAGGTGACAGGCATTACGAAGGTGTTGATCTTCCCTTATCTCCATTATCTGATGGGCAACCTCTACTTCCTCTTCTCGGCTGGAGGACTAGCACTGGCGCTGCCCTGGCTCTACTGGAACTTGCCCGAGACCAGGTCGCCACACCCTCTTGGCATGTCAAGCCTCTGGTCTGCACGCCTGATTGAAGTTTGAATATCGAAGCATCAGATGATCTACATCATTTATGGGCAAAACTTCTGAATAGTTTGAAATTGTTTTAGGGGCAAAACTGTGGACGAGGTGCTGGCGGAGATGCTGGGAGAGGAAGCCGCCCAGGAAGTGGAGCCACTGATTCAGCGCTCGAAATTTCTCCCCCCTGAGAACAAGTCAGAAGAGATAGAAGTCTGTGAAAGTCGCCCACCAGGTGTGCGTTGACCACTGTGTGGCACAGCAGTAGCAGCGACGTTTTGTAGCGCGTCATGAGATTTCAAACGACGTCTGGAATTCGTTCTATGCGATAAGGAAAATGAGTTGGAGTCGTTTCATCGAGGTGCTATTTACAAATCAGTCGATTTTGTCACTAGTGTTCAAAGCATTGGAAGACTTTTAACATGACGCACGATCTATAGCACGTCGAGAGCTTCCAACCGAACTGCCCCACGCTTCTCTGCGATGTAAGACAAACCAGCTAGAACGAGTTTGCGCTTTTGGACCAGTTGTCTTGCGAAATCCACACGTTTGAGTCTGAACTACGGCATGGAGCAATGATCACGGCAGATCTGACTCTGCAGAGCATTTTCCCTTGATAGTATCTATGGCATGAGAGATGCCCTTCAACAAAGGCGTGGCTGTCTGCTTCAATCCACCAGCACAGGTCGCCATCAGCCACTTGAAGGCCTTGTTGTACTTGGTGGTGAACAACACATAGAAGAGAATGCCGCAGGTAGAGTTGGCGTCTGAGGCCAACTGCTGGGCCACTTGGGACCAGCCCTCTTGAGCTGCCAGGAAAGGGCGAATCCGCCGCCTTATGGGGGGAGGAGCAAGGTATATCAAGTGGAGTGCAGCCTGCAGGAGTCCGCAGGTGCAGATGACGAGGCAGCAGAGGATGTTGAGGCCAGTGGACCCCAAGAAGAGGCCCAGATGGCGCTTGACTTGGGCCCTTCGCGCCATCAGAGTCGCCTGACAGACAGACAGGAAAACGGATCTCTGTACCGCCCAGAAACCGCTTGTTAGTAGCACAGTGAATTCGCCCACCTGGTCCATTCCAAACGAAGTGGGCGTCGAAGCCCAGCCGACGTATTTGCGTCGAAAGCGGACCACATAATACAGCTGTACTGAAAATACCAAACCAACGAAGGCGATGTGCCCACTGTAGGAAATGGATTGGGCCACATACATCCCTAGAACTGAGAACCTTCCGTCAACCATGTTGTAAATCACAGTGCTAAGGAGGCCCAAAAGGACGTATAGCAAGAATGTGGCGCAGAAGGCAGCTGCCGCCAAACTGTATGGGCGTTGAATGGCCATAGTGGAGTAGTCGAGCTCCATGGTGGCTGCCCTCTCCTTGGCCAGCAGGAGCAGAGCCACCTGGTTCACAGCCAACAGAGGGTGAATCAGGAAGTAATTGACCAAGTCTCCTGGTTGAACAGGAACGATTACAGGGCAGCCCGTTGTCCAGGCCTTCAAGGCCACAGAGAGATGGCTGGAGTGGAGGAGGCTGGTGATGGAGCCCAGCAGGTCAGTGGCCACCTCGAGATAGTGAAGTTCTCTCACGGCTCCCGCAGTCTCCCCCTCGCCTCTGAAGGCGCCATAGATCAAGAGAAAGGAGAAGATACCACCCACGACTCCAGCTGGCGTGGCCACCCAAGTGTCGAACCAGTAGATCACCATCTGTTGAAGGTTAGAGTTGAAGCGTCCCTTTGACCGCTTCATGGAAACGGCGGTCCATCGGCGCGTCGTCAGAAGCAGCTCGAGACTGAAAACTGGACAGTGGCGCAGGGCCGAGGCGCAGAAGTGGGACTGCCTCGCAGGAAGCATCTCTTGTAGCCAGAAGTGACGCCATTTGTCGCTGGCGACGTCCTTGAAATGCTGCCTCGCAACCCAGGATTGTCGCCACCTCCACTGTCGCCAGGGCGCAAAGCACCGCCCAATGGATGCCAGGTGGACTGTCAGATTCTGGGTTGGAGGATGCTCTGATGAGCCGTTGACCAAGCAAGACGCCAGGATGCATTCGAGCGAATTGCGGTAGTCGATGCTGAAATAAACGCATAGATTGCAGTGGATAGAACTGTCGAATCAAACGAGTGGAAGGCTCTTTCAAACCACCGTATTTGCGGCAACGTCAAGTTGTGAAAGAAACGGAAGTCCCTTGACGGCAACCCATACTTGTTGATGCCAGTGCCGTTGCCCCATCCAACAATATAGCTGACTTTCTCCGCGATTCTTAAAAAGTTTCACCGTCCTAGGTAATACGTTGAAGCGAAATAACACGCCAGATCTTGCAAAACTCCAGGAACCACTCTGGACGCTCTGTACATTCATGTGTGACGCTCACCTTTTGTAACGCAGACTCGTGAAGCCGAATGCGCCAGACGGCGCGACGACAGCAACACAATGAAGCAGCAGCCCCGAAAGGCCACTGAAAGGCTTCATGTTAGTCTCGCACAGTAGTATAGTGTATGGCGTTACCACTCAGTTGATTTCAGCAACATCGTAATGGAGCCGACATTAGTAAACACCCCCCCAATCCCAAACTTCGTAATGCGTACCCATTCAGTTGATTTCGACGACAGGCCTGTGTTGTAGACATTAGGAAGTTCCAAAATTCCCAGCACCCCCCCGGAAACGTCAAAAAGTACTGGAATTCGGGGCTCTCAGACCCCCCAAAAAAGCGAAACGTCCCCCCTCCCTCTAGCCCGGTAGGGCTCCTCACAGAGCCGGACGGGAGGGGGGCCCTTCTCTTAAGAGCCGGTTCGGCCGCCCGCGAGCCTCATGCATAGCATAAGCAAATTTGCAAAAAAATGCATGACCAAAATGGTGCGTGGACCATTTTCCCTATGACAACGTTACCTATAGAGCCCGCGCTCTATCGCTACACGAATCATCCCGTTGCATGACACCCGCCGCGCGCCCAAGTCGAAAGTCGTGTGGAGCCATGTTAAACAGCTGACGCAACATGTCAAAATGGCATGGCAAAATAGCAATGTTAGCGCTAGCCGAGATTACGGTAGCGAGCGATTCGAGCTGCATACTTTCTGCCTCAAAGCAATACTTTTTACATCGATCAGCATCCCTGCAAGTTTTGCAGAGGATTACGGTAGCTGGGATTACGGTAGCCGCGCGATTCGAACCGCCCCAAAGCGATCGCGTGGAAAACATGCAGATTCGCGCGTTCGCGAGGTTAAGGCTTACTACCTATAGTCGCGTCGGGCGTAATTTCCGCGCTCGCGTCCCTCCCTACCTTCGCCTAGGGGGCTCCGAACGGAGCTGGACGGGAGTGGGCGCCTTCCCCTAAGAGCCGGTTCGGCCGAGCCGCCCGCGAAAGGGCGCTTCCGCAGATCTATGTCGATCGTAGCAGTCGAAAACGCAGCTCGCCTTTCTCTTCAGGGCACAATAGGGAAAAGTGCAAAAGTGTACTTACCCTCGGCGCGATCCGACGATACGCGGCTCGTCCCTTTAGCGGCGATGGGCTCCGAACGGGCTGGATACGGGCCGCGCGCCCTTCCCATAGTAGACGGTTCGAGCCGAACTTTCCGCGAAGGTATCTATCGACGAACGAGTGGTGCGCCGGTTACTCTGCTACAAACAGCAACATTTTAACTGCAACTGTCTGACTCTCGCTCGTTGCCCAGTTCTACCGAGTACGCGGGGAAAGGTACAGCTCTGCGCGCGATTGTTAGAGTAACATCGGCGAGGTAACATTTGGGTATATCCCAGATAGCGCGTTAGGGTAACACTTAGGCATATCGCGATAGCTCGTAGCGTCCAGTCTTAGATCCCAAATATGTGGTCTGCAAGGGGTTAACATTAACCCTTTTCAACATTTAATAATGTTCTTTCACATACGTTGATTTTGGTGGTATACTGTAACTAATAATGAAATATTACTTGCAGCACTTGTCTAACTTTACACAGCCTATGCTACAGTATCCATCAGGGTGAGCTTGCCTGATGCATTAGAAGGTGTATGCGTGGCTGGACGTGGCATTATAGATGAGTCATCAAGTTCTAATCTACACTACAAGTTTCTGATTCTTCTACAAATTAAGTTCCCTAGTAACAAAATTTGTTTTGTTAGCAGCCAGATTTGAACTCGCAAGATTCCTCGTCTTAGCCTAGCACTATACCACTACTCCATTCTAGTGGCAACAGCTGCTTTCCAATCGCGCCCTTTATATGCGAGCGCACTAAGACATAGATTGTACATAGTCCTCTCTAACAGCTGTTCGCAACTATGCAGTTGAGCGGGGCGAGAAGCAACGTTGCTAGCGGCAGCAGCTGCTCTCAAATACGTAGTCGAGTGCCCCGCAGTCCTATTCGTTGACGGCAGCTGCTCTTAAACACGTATTCGAGCGTAGCAGTGCGGCACATAGCGTGCAATGGATACGGACAGCAACCGAACTTCCGCGTAGCATTTCTCGAGCCCGCTTCGACCGATCGTGCTGAAATTTGGCGACGGGATAGGGTAGCTTATATCTGACGCGAACTTCGCGCTGTTCGATGAAGCGCAGTCGGGATGACAATGCATAACGTGTGCGCAAGACGATCGAACAATTGTCCTTTAGAAATTTAAAAGACGCATAAAGTATGCTCTCAAAGGCCAATTCTTCAGTTTTAGTTAAACGCAAATGGCAAAATGGAAAATCAGCAAGAAGCATATGTAGTAATATCTAATAGTAAAAAGGCCTGTATTGGAGACGACTTTGCTGAAAAATTAGATATACTCTCCGAAAACATGGAACTCAAGAATAATATGTTAAATATTTTGAACGCAGGTGGAATGGATGAAAATGAGAAGTTCGATGAATTGTTAAAGCTGCTATCAAAACAAAAAGATAGAAAGGAAGAACAACAGCAATATATTTTCCCTAGAGGTGGTGAGAACTCACTCCACCACAGCTCCATTGTGAGAGCTCAACAGGCCGCAAAGGAGAAAAGGCGAGACAAAAGCCGAAAGAGTGGGGATATTCTTTCCAGCACTAATGAACAGACGACAGAAATAGCTGCCGATTCGGAAATTCAACAGAATCGCACCAGAATACAGCCTCTTGCAAACAATAACAAGAAGAATAAGAGGAGGAAGAGACGAAGAGAGGAACAGATGGCGCGCTATATAAATTTTCTATAGATCCTATAAAAGAGTGAATAAGTGAACTCTGAGCAATCAGTATCACCAATCGTTTTCTAGCAAACAAAGTAAACATGGATACAGACCAACCCTTTTTCTCTCTGCTAATCTCTGATAAGAACGCAGTATTAGATACCGTTGGAAAGAATGGTTTGACATTTCGTTATTTATGTCCGTTTCCTATTAATCTTGGTATAGACTTAACATCGAAAAGTTGCTCCCCCGACACAACGAACGACTGGCGCTGTGGTGTAAGTTCGTACTACTGGTTTATAAAACACGCCCTATTTCCCTACCCGGGAGGAACAATCAAATCGCTTAACGCTGAAACTAAGGAAGAGAAACAACTCGCTGTACCACCCAGTCACAAAAGTAATTTGAAGGACTACATAAGCTATTTAATGGAAATATGTGGTGGAGTTGATGACAACCCTGTTATGGACTTGAAACTCTCGAGCAAAGGTGTTATTCAACTCAAGGCTAAAAGCGACCGTTTGGTAATTTCTGCAGAAATTGCAGAAAAGTTAGGTCTGCGCAGGAGTGCAGATTATCCAGTCCTCATCAAAAAGAGTCAAACAGCGCTAACTGCTTGGCCAAAAGAGGACTGCGATAGGTATTACTTAGATGTCGATTTTGTTCAACCGTGCACTATCGTATCTGGCAAGTTCCAAAATGTACTCTTGATGCTGGACGAGGTAACACCTTACGGGAAAGAAAGTGTTGTGAAACGCAAATTTCATTCCATGCACCACAAAGTCCCATCGAGAACGCAGATCACCGAAATGAAGTTTAGTCTGAAGTCGGCAACTACTGGAGATTTAGTAAAATTCGATGACAACAGAGTCACTTTTAACTTTCACTTACACTTTTGGCGATTGATTCCATTCTAGCCTTAAAAAATGTAATAGAAAATTAAGCACTATTTAAGCGTATCATCCGAGTGTACATTCATTAGTTTAATCATTAGTCAATATGAAGCAAAAGAAAAGCAAAAAAGTGCCAGAGAAGAGAAAAGTACGAAAACCTGTTAGTGTAAAAAAGAAGGAATTTAATACCGAGTTGTCAAAGGCTCGTCAGACTGCATTTCGATTAGCCCAGCTACAACAACAACAACTTCTACAACAGACTAACAACAAGAAAAAGCGGGCAAAGAGACGTCGCAAGAACCAAAATGACACCAGTCAAACGTAAAAGAGGAGGTGGCCCAGCATCTACAGTAGCGTTGGCCCATTCCGATGTCTTAGCTATCAATCAAGCGATTATAGAGCCTCAATATATGAGTGAGAATGATGGACAAATTAAATTTTACATCGGCCCTAGACACACTACATGGCTTTCCCTGTTTATGTACCTACGACTAGTTTGGAGGATTCAAAAGGCCTCAGATGACAGTATTGTCAAGGCTGAAGACAAAATAGCAGCATGCAATCTACTCCCTTTGTGCGCTTTTGATAATATCACATTGGCGCTAAAAGGAATGATCGTGCAGACTAGACCCGGCTTTCAGCATTACATCTCCTATA
>JASAMZ010013380.1:0-10414 GCA_030248115.1 Linhomoeus sp. GSCO2_2 | reverse complement strand
CTTTTGGTTCAGTTACGTATTGCTCGAAACACCTTTCCTTTTCCACTGGGATTCCTCCAAATTTAGAACACGATTCATGAACCACACCAACCACAAATGCTAAGAATATCCCCACTTTATACATTCTGCAAAGAATAACCTCTTTAGAACTCGAAAGGACAATTTGGCTTGAAATTCTTCAACATTGTCATGCTTTCAAAACTGATCTAACTCAATTCGAACTTCACAATGATCTACCTCTGAGACAGGTTTTTGACTGTTTGTAGTTGTCGTCTTTGAATTCATGATAGTGCTGAAGTGCACCGACAATCGAGTGAAGGGAAGGGAGGCACACTCTGTTTTGGTTTGTGTAAACAGAACCGATAGCACTGCTAAGAAGAAAGGAAGCTTCTATACATGTCCATTATTTCGACCAATGGTCTACTCAATTTCAGGGTAGCAAAGTGTAATTCCAGACTGGCGTTGCAATTCTTCGTTCTTCTACTTCGAGTGAACTTTCTCTTTGTTGACTCCACCTCCTCAAATTCCCAACCAGTGGGAGCTAATGATAATCTTCATAGTCAAACCAAACCCAAATGATCGATATAACATAGTGTGGTGAAGTATGGTTGTGGATCGTTTGTACCAGTGTAACCTTTCAAACGGTCCCAAACACTCCCAACGCAAAGTTGTAAGGCCCTAAAAGCTAGGGTACGAAACGCACCACAGCACAACTTTCACTGAATGATGTAGGTACTGGGTTTTGGCTCTGTCCTTGTCGCCCATTTGCATCAAACTATCCAGATTCTAGTCAAACGCTGAAACAAAAGGGGCGTACTATCCAAAATAGAAACTGTCAAATAACCTTGTCCAGTGTGAACAAGGTATCTGCGAACGTCTTTGTACCAAGACAGGTTCACTCGACAGCCCAGCACTATGTTGTCTTGGTACCTGGAAAGGCGTAACTTGCCTGAGGATTGTGTATGCATTACAAGTCGTGTTGTCAAAATGGCTGCTCTCCTAACACGTTCAAGCTTAACAGCATGCCAATGCCACGCCAAATCTGACAAGTGACGACGATCAAAGTGTTACTACATTCGGGCTTCTACCACTCCCCCCCCCCCCCCCCCCACCCACCAAGCGTGCTCAGGGTGAGGAGACCAGACAGCATGACGATGACTGTGACCGTAACCACCAACCATTGCCATGCAATTCACAAACACGAGCAGTCCAATGCACTCTGCTCTGTCTGTCTCTCTCCCTCACTTGTCGAAGATCTGTCGGGCGAGCTCGCGACTGTCGAAGCGTACGGCCACGAAGAGGTGGTAGCCGTCGGCCGACTGCTTGAAGAAGTCGAAGGAGCAGTGGCCAGCCTCCTGGTCGAAGAAGTCCCTGACAACAAAGGCAGTCGACAGCACTCATCCCTTCCATTCTTCCTTCCTCGCCTACATAGGTGCCATTGGTCGCTAGGCTAGGCGGGGGGGGGGGGGGGGGGGGGTGAGACGAGATGAGATTTGGAGGTAGGGGAGGGGGCAACTAGAACAAGAATCGCGTTCTTGGAGCTCTCCAAAAATAGCCAAAAATGCGTAAAAATTGTCAAAAATGCATATCTTCATTTTTTCGCCCGGCCTCAGCCGGGCGAACCCCTACGAGAGCTTTTCGTGCGTGCGTACGTACGTACGTCCGTCCGTCCGTCACGCTCTCATATCTAGGCGTTGGTAAGTCGTAGGAAGGCGATCTTGGGCTTTATGGATAGGTGTCGACTCACTGATCATTCAGCTAAGAGACTTCGAAATTCAAAACTTTGAATTTCGCGAGTTACAGTAACCCGAAGGTCAAAACGGAAAACGGCTGTAACTCGCTCGTCTTACGTCGTAGAGCGGCGCGCGATAGGTCAACTAAAAGGTCTCGACGTGCTCTTTCGTTTGGCATTAAAACTTTTCGTAATTGCGCAAACACGCAACACGAAAAGCGACATTCTCGCGTTTCTAACGCAGAAATCGCTCTAACTCGCTCAGCGTGCGTCGTACGGAGACGATCTTGGGTTGGTTGGATAGCTCTTGACTCACTGATCATTTGTTCTTCTATTGGTCGAAACTGAAAAGTTTGAATATCGCGATCTACAGTAGCCCAAAGGTTCAAACAGCAAATCGGCCCTAACTCGCTCGTCTTACGTTGTAGAGCGGCATTCGTTCGACCGTTTGAAAGCTTACGTTGAGGCAGTTGTTGAACACTCATTCCTAAAGAAATACTTTTGTCTTTTTTCGCCCACCCTCAGGCGGGCGACACCATACGAGAGCTCGGCGTGCGTGCGTGCGTACGTCCGTAACGCTCCCAGATCTCGGCGTTGGAAAAGTCGTAGAGCGGAGATCTTGGGCTCTACGGATAGGTCTCGACTCACTGATCATTCAGCTAAGAGGTTTGGAAATTCAAAAGTTTGAATTGCGCGCGCTACATTAAGACGAAGGTCAAAACGCAAAACGGCTCTAGCTCGCTCGTGTTACGTCGTAGAGCGGCAATCGACACGTCATGTGAAAGCTCTCGACGTGCTCTTTCATGCGACTGCAAAAGTTTTTTCGATTACGCAAACACGCACCGCGGAAAACGCCATTCTCGGCATTTTGACGCTAAAATCGCTCTAACGCGGTCAACTTGCGTCGTAGAGAGACGATCTCGAGCTTTTTGGATAGCTCCCGACTCGCTGATCATTTGTTCTCCCATTGGTCGAAACTCAAAAGTTTGAATTTCGCGAGTTACAGTAACCGAAAGGTGCAAAACAGACAACAGATCTAACTCGCTCGTCTTACGTCGTAGAGCGGCAATCGCCACGTCAGGTGAATGCTCTCGACGTGCTCTTCTATGTGGCAGCAAAACCTTTTCAATTACGCAAACACGCCCCGCGGAAAACGCCATTCGGGATTTTGACGCTAAGCTGGCTCTAACGCGCTCAAATTGCGTCGTAGAGAGACGATTTCGAGCTTTTTGGATAACTTCCGACTCACTGATCATTTGTTCTCCCTTTGGTCGAAACACAAAAGTTTGAATTTCGCGAGTTACAGTAACTTGAAGGTGCAAAAGCACAAAACGGCTCTAACTCGCTCGTCTTACGTCGTAGAGTGGCAATCGACACGCCAGGTGAAAGCTCTCGACGTGTTCTTTCATGCGGCTACAAAGGTTTGTTCAATTACGCAAACACGCACCGCGGAAAACGCCATTATCTGGATTTTGACGCTAAGATCGCTCTTTGCTACATGCAGAAGTGCGACACCGTTTGATTGCTCATAGTGCGCTCTTTTGTGCTCTGTCAATTGTTTGCCAAACTTTTACAAGTTTTTGTCACTTTTTTAAAAGCGTTGCTTGAAAGAGGGATGTTCTTGCTCTAAAAGCCAAATCGCGGGCGAAATCAATATTGCTATGCAATACCCTCTTGCGAAGCGGGGGGTCATGAAGCGGAGCATGCGGGCGATGAACTCTCGCACTCTCTGCAGAAAGAACGCAACTCTTTGAAATGTCAGTCAGAATACAAACTCAAGTTTTTAATACCGGAGCTTGTTTAACCCTTGTCTTACGAACAACTTTGTCTGCTAAAGAAATTAATCCCGGGCGATTCCAATGTTGCCCTGCAACAACCGCTCAGAAATGCGTGTGTCTTGCTCAAAAAAATAATCCCGAGCGATCCCAATGTTGCCCTGCAAGAACCTCTCAGAAAGGAGCGTGTCAGAAGTAGCGCATGAATAGTGGACTCCGGGCGGGCGCGCGTCATATCGGAAAGGCTTCGAAATACTTTACAAAAGTATCCACTCTTTTACTCTTCCACTTTAAAACACTCACAAACCACTCTGTATTAATAAAACAACTCAACTTTTTTAAAACAGCTTGTTGCTCAATTTTGAAGAAAATTGCACCAAAATGACTCTTGCTGATTTTTAGGTTGATTTTTCGGGGAAAATTCCTGATTTTTAGGGGTTAGCTGGAATCTCGAGGAGGAGGGGAGGGTGTTTATACTCCCCCACCCAAATCGCACCAATGTATGATCGCCTCTAAAACGAACGCACTTGATCTTGTCCATGGGCATGTCTGCCGGGAAGCCCCGAATGAAGATGGTGTGCTGACTGGTGGGTATCTTGCTCATGTCCTGCTTGGGCCACATCCCTATGGCCCTGGGACCGCCCCCGCCCATCATCTCGCCGCCCCGGCCCATCGCCGGCCCGCCCCCGTAGACGCGCGGCCCGCCCCGCATGCGTGGAGGCCTCTCGCCGTAGTAGGCCATCATACTATGGGAGCTAATCACAGAGAGATGACGCGATAATCAGTGCCAGACAAAGGGTGAACTCCTCTACTACTGCGACCACCATGCCACGACTTGCAAAACGCCAGCCGGAGACCATCTGCACACAAATTCGAGAATTTTGCCAGGTTGGATTCGCTATCGCGAGATCAATGGAGAACTTGCAGCGCGGATTGGTTTGCCTTACAGACCTCGCCCAGGGTGACCAGATGTCCCGATTTTCCGGGATTGTCCCGATTTTGCGCCTCAAAATCCCGGTTGAAAGCGCCTCCCAAACCGGGACAAATAATGGCTTCTGGCGAAAATTCCCTTTAGACATCTTTCATAAACTGAAAAAATTTCGCCTGCGGCGCTATTATAAATTAGTATTAAAACCTTGAAAATCGCGAAAATCTCACTTGCGGTGTTCAAGTTTAAAGAATTCTATACAGGGAAGGCCAAAAGTGCCAAAATTTTCGCCTGCGGCGCAATTCTTAAACTCAAACATCGGTTTCGCGAGGTTCATTGTTGGCGATTTTAATCATTTTACCACTAAAATGGCATAAATATTACAAAAATTATGCCTGTGGCGCTATTTTAACATGTCGAATAATATGTCGTTCTCATTGGCCGACGGTGTCCCGATTTTCCAGTCGAACGATCTGGTCACCCTGACCTCGCCCTAAGAACGGCTTCGGGACACTGAAGAAAAGTATCTTTCAGCCACCTCTAATACGATACCAAAGCGATGCAAATTTCATCGTAAGCTTTCGTTAGTTGAAACTCAAATCGTTCCCATGATCATTGAAGCAACAGTTTGGTGCGTATTTAGCTATTTGAAAAAGTTATATAGCTGATACGGTACTAACGTGCGCTGCTATTTACTTACCAGGTACTGTATGCAAAGTATTCAAAACAACGTGGTACATACGAAGGACCATAATAGCTCATTGACATTTCGGCAGTGGAGTTAGGCGTCACAACGAACTACGCTTTAGCAGCACGACTACTCTTGTATGTAAGTCAATTATGTATGTAGGTAGTGTACCATCTCTGCAAATACGCACGACGAGAACCTTTCTGGAACGTGCCACATTGAAGTGGCGATCAGCAGAAGGCACTTTGGGTGAACTGACTGTCGGCGAGCCGAGCCGTGTAAACGTGGACAGGTTTCCGCCTCTGTCGTCGCGCTTCTCTGAAGTGGACAGGCGCCTTCGGGAAATCTAAACAGCCAGCAGAGTACACATACACTGACAGAGGACACACAGAGTGGCGACAAGGGTGGACGGCGTACGATCCATTGAGTCGCGCGAACTGAAGAGCCATTGACCATCTGACAGTTCCGCGTCACGGGCGTGCCGCCTTGCGCAACTAACTACTGTCTCTGTCATTGGGTTACTTGTCGTTGACTGGCTTTCCGTTCCGCGACTGCAGAGACAAGCACTTGCTACAGCTACTGTACTTATGCAGCGCATTCTGACCTTGCCTCTTGTGGCAGCATTGGCATACTTGTCACAGAAGCGCGGCTGTCACGCGAACCGACCGACTTCCGGTCCCAACGACCACGTCTGGCCCCAGGAAAGCCAACTCTGGAGCCCGAGAGTTAGACCAAACCGGCCGTTCCACAAGGTAGACCGGGCGTCGCGCTAGGCGTTTGTTCGCAGTAGTTCGAGTCGTGACAGGTTGTTCTGCCGTCCGAACTGGCCGCTGGACCGCGTGAGACGAACCGCTGGACGCCGCCGTCTACGGGAAGCCGTCTCAGTCGAGCCGAGCGCCTTCTAGCCTTTCGCAAGCGCCAAATCGCGGCCCGGCGACGCTTGCTGGAACGACGGCGACAGGAGGAGGAGAAGGAAAGGAAGGCGAAGCCGCCAGTGGTTCTTCCACAGGCGGAGAAGAGACCCCGTCCGATTCCGAAGCTTCCGATTGTCATCCCGGAAAGTCCCCGGCCTGTGGCGTCACAGAGAGAAGTGGTGCAGCTGGTGAAGGTTGCAGCCAAGAAGCCTGCCTCTCCACAGGCCAACAACCGATTGGGTGCATCACAAGGTTCAGTGCGTGTTCATTGTCGCAATCGTAACTGCAAAGCAGGATTCGTATTCTTCAGCCAGCCAACAGAGGACCAGACCGCGAAACGGCGCTGTCTCCAAGCCGAACAACCATCTGAAGCCTCGCGTTACTGCAAAACCGAAACCCAAATCGGCAGATAAGAGAAGTCTAACAGTCGAGCCGAACTACTGCGACCGCTCGGTGTACTCCGATGACAAACTGGCAGCTGTGTCGTTGGCTAGACGGGGCTACTTCGTCTACCCCACGAACAAGTGCACGTCCAGCTTCTACCAGTGCGCCAACGACAGAACATATCACGCCAGTTGCAAGGGAGAGCAGGTGACGTGAAGGATCAGTTGAATAATCGACGAGTGGACCGATTCCGCACATCGACTGTTTGGAAAATACTAACGCAAGAGTAAAATAGGCGTGTCACACATGGAAGTAGCGTAGTGAAGTTTCCAAATGGGTGGACAGGACTGCAGTTGTGGCTGAAAGTGTAAAGGCCGAACTCCACTCAGATGAAAGAGTCGCGCGCCGTAATGAGTTACTATAGGTTTTGGATCAGTATACGCAACTGCCATTCCAATTCCAACTAACTGCTTGCAGGTGTTCGACGGCCACATCTGCAACCATCGCTACAACGTGAAGGCTTGCGGCGAGTTCGACCCAGTCGTGTCCTGCCGTAAGACTCTAAGACTGTTGTGATTTATCTGGGACTCCCGCAGTCATCACCAACTGAATATGCGCTTCCATTCCTTCGACAGTGGTCAAGGAGTCGTGTTCGAGGTCGGAGTTCGCCTGCTGCGCCGACCAGACCTGCCTCCCGTACTCGGTCAAGTGCGACGGCGTCGTCGACTGCAGCGACGGCGAGGACGAGACCAACTGCCGTATGTGTGGGCGCAATTTTGAATTTCACAGAGGATTTCGAGTTTCAAACTCCGATTGGCGGAAGCCTTGCAGAGACGTGCGGCCCCAACGAGTATCCGTGCATGAAGAGCGGCCGCTGCATCCCATGGACCCTTCGATGCAACGGCGTCGCTGATGACTGCGGCGACGGCTCCAACTTGGACGAGCTCAACTGCGGAGGTTGGTCGCATACATTTCACAGGCTTACGCCCAGTTTTAATTTGAGGACCTATAAGAGCGGACAGAACTACAGACGCATACATACTTGCGTGTCTGCTCCAGACTGCCCGGGGCGGTTCACCTGCACGCGAAGTGGGGACAAGGGGTCGATCTGCGTCGACTGGACGCAACGATGCGACGGCTCGGAGGACTGTCCCAATGGGGAGGACGAGCTCAACTGCAGTGAGTCGTTCAAGTTATACTTCCATTCAACCTCATGCAATTAGTGTCATCAGTGGCACAAACTGTGTGTAGGTGAGTCGTGTGTACTGATTCCCTTTCCGTCTCTCCAGAGAAGAGGGGCTCAAAGTTCATTCTGTGCGAGAACCAGAAGCAGAGCGTGCCGTCGGAGCAGTGGTGCGACGGCAACGCCGACTGCATCGACGGCTCGAATGAGAAGTACTGCTGATAATCATTCGCCGATCTAAATCGTGATCACTTCACCTTTTGTGGTGCGTTGTGGTGAACTGATGAAGTTGATAATGTTTGTGGCCGTCATGAAAAGGCGGTTCACTATGCATGCACCCGATCGAAACGCCTCCCGCTCCAGTCTAGCTCTGTTCAATGGCGGCATTCGGCATTGGTGTACCGTAACTTTCAATTCGGCGTTGTTTCAAGACGACAGTTCCTGTGCTGGATGTTACGGTAACCCAACGTGGATCAATTTGTTTAGACAGTATAGAGAGGCAAACCGAAGTGTTTGAAGTCGGTCCGTTTGTCGGTTTGGGTCACTGGGCTTTGTTGGGTGGACGGGACTTGTTGGAACGGAAGTGTTGCCAAATTATTCGTTTGGAAGTGCCAAATTCTGTTTTGTTCATCCAAACTTCCCTATCCGAAAGCGCTCGTGCGTCCCGTCGTCTACCAATCAATTCGAAGGAAGTCAAGGCGATGTTGAGTGGTTGTTCGGCGGCGGCGTCGCCGAGCGAGCGCGAGGATATGCTGGACGCGCGAATCGCCTGCGCCGTCTGCGAAGAAGGTGTGGGCTGGGGCGAGCCCCATCAGGAGAAGCTGCGACTGCACATCGGCCGAGTCCACTTCGCCTCCTACAGACCCTATCGCTGTCTCAACTGTGGATTCTCCTGCGGAGACCCCAAGGCGGCCGAGTTGAAGCCCTGCACATGCGCCAATCCCTCCGTGAGTGAGAGCGACTGGGAAAGAGAGAGTTGAATATTTCGATGTTGGTCGGTCGTACCGTCCCGTCATACGTACTTTGGCCTGCGGTGCGGCGCTGTTTGGAGTAAAATTGCAAAATATGTGCATTCACCCCCCCCCCCCCCCCCCCCAGGGAAGAATCCTAGATCCGTGCCTGGTCTGTCTGCAGAACTGGTCCAGTCTGTACAAGTGAGGTTACGCGATGCGGATGTTGTGGGTGAAGAGTAGACGTGCTACTTCACCTCGTCATCGCCATTGAAACTGTACACATCACAAAATTTAGCCATGTATAAGCGGCGCAGGCCAAAATTTAGCCATTTGCGCCGTAGGCAATAATTTTGTCGGTCTAATCCATACATGGGCAAGGTCCAAAACTTAGACTTGACAAGATCAGACTCCAATGCGTGTTAGTATTTTTGAGCCGTTTTGCAAGGAAATTTTGGCAATTCTATGTGCTTCACCAATCACCAGACAATTTGGTACGGTTGCAGCACCCAATGGAAGAATCCAAGGCAAAATGTGCACAATATTTAGAGCCAAAACTGAAAAAGTGTATCTTTTGTGCGCGTCAGTAGGAAATTTTTGATATTTTTAAGTGCCACACCACAGGCAAAATCTTCACTTTTCGTGCTCACCACATTACTACCAGTTACTCTTTGAAATGGTCTTTTCTAAAGGAGTTGGAGATACATCAAACCAATTTCGGTCACGGTGATGCGTGTTGGTCTGGATTTTGGATGCGTGTTGCGTGGTGGGGTCAGATTTCAGGGTTGCATTTGACAACCCTTTGCCCATCTGTGTTCTAATCGCCACAGGCCCGAATTTTGCCATTTATAAGCTCCATAGGCAAACATTTTTTCGCCCGGCCTCAGCCGGGCGAACCCCTACGAGAGCTTTTCGTGCGTGCGTGCGTCCGTTCGTGCGTCCGTTCGTGCGTTACGCTCTCAGATCTCGCCGTTGGTAAGTCGTAGGAAGGAGATCTTGGGCTCTACGGAAAGGTCTCGACTCACTGGAGTGTTGATAGGCTTCGAAATTCAAAAGTTTGATTGCGCGCGCTACAGTAACCCGAAGGTTCCAAACTGAAAACGGCTCTAACTCGCTCGTCTTACGTCGTAGAGCGGCGCGCGATAGGTGACTCAAAGGTCACAACGTGCGCTTTCGTTTGGCATTAAAAGTTTTCTTAATTACGCAAACACGCAACACAAAAAGCGACATTCTCGCGTTTTTAACGCAGAAATCGCCCTAACTCGCTCAGCGTGCGTCGTACGGCGACGATCTTGGGTTGGTAGGATAGCTCTCGACTCACTGATCATTTGTTCTTCCATTGGTCGAAACTCAAAAGTTTGAATTTCGGGAGCTACAGTAACCCAAAGGTTTAAAACGCAAAACTTATCTAACTCCCTCGTCTTCCGTAGTAGAGAAACAATCTTCGGTCCGTTGAATAGGTTTCGGCGCACTGATAATTCCGTTAAGAGAAGTTGAAATTCAAAAGTTTGAATTGCGCGCGCTACAGTAACACGAAGGTCCAAAACGCAAAACGGCTCTAACACGCTCGTCTTACGTCGTAGAGCGGCGTGCTATAGGTCAACTAAAAGGTCTCGACGTGCGCTTTCACTTGGCGTGAAAATTTTGTTAATTACGCAAACACGCACCACGAAAAGCGACATTCTTGCGCTTCCAGCGTGGAAATCGCTCTAACTCGCTCAGCGTGCGCTCGTAAAGAGACGATCTTGAGTTGATGGAATAGCTGTTGACTCACTGATAACTTACTCTTCTTCTGGTCGAAACTCAAAAGTTTGAACATCGCGAGCTACAGTAAACCAAAAGTTCAAAACACAGAACTTC
>JASAMZ010013377.1:0-17393 GCA_030248115.1 Linhomoeus sp. GSCO2_2 | reverse complement strand
GCATTTGAAGGAAGTTTTGGCTGTCAAGGAATTTAATCCCTTTGACGCCCTTCCTGTTGGATGGCAGTTCCAGTTTGTGGAATTTGAGCCCGTTGCAGATGCTCTTGGGGCAGCACCCTTGCTGGAGCAGGTGGTCGATGATGAAGAGGTGGTCGTAGCCCCGCCCGTAGTGGCTGAAGACGGTCCATCCAGCGTGCTTGTCGAAGTCCACGCACCACTGCATGAACTGGTTGATGGCGTCCACTCCTTGGAAGACCTTCTGGTGGTGGTCTTTGCAGTTGGGGCAGAGCTGGCCACGCTCCCAGTTGTCGGCGCACTTGGAGGTGATGGTCTGCGCCACGATGTAGAGGGGCAGGTGGGCCTTCTTCTTGCCATCCTTGTCATAGTCCTCGTTCTGGCTCGATTCGATGTCCCAAAAGATGTAGTTGTAGTCGGTGGTGCTCTGCTTCTCCACAGGTTTGATCCAGCATTGGTGGTTGGTGTCAGAGAGGTAGTATTCCCTGCACACCTCGCACCTGCTCTGGCCGCACTTGTGGTCGATGCCTTTGCGCACTTGGCGGTGGCACTGCTGGCAGGTCCACAGGCGTTGGCACACGCTGAAGACGGGCAGGCCGTTCTGGTGGGGGCGCGGCTTCTCCAGGTGGCGATCGAAGCAGAGCTGGTTGCCGAACCAGCGGTGGCACTGCTGGCAGCTTTTGACGTCCGTCCGGGCGCAGGGGCCAGCGTCGCTCAGGCATGCGCTGCAGGTGTTCTTGCAGCAGTGCTTTCCCCTCGTGCTGTAGCCCTTGTTGCAGCTGTGGCAAAAGTACGAGCTGTTGAAGAAGGCCGGCATGCTCTTGATCACGTAGGTGTGGCCATCGGCGATCAGGAGGCACACGATCTTGGCCGCTGGCTCGCTCTCGAAGACCAGGCCGCCACCCAGTCCAAACTTCCAGACCTTAATCTGGAAGTGGGGCTGGATGAAGTCGGCGATCTTCTGCAGGTGCTGGAGGGTGTGTGGGCCTTCCTCCGGTATGCCAGCGTCGCGACACAGCTTCAAAGCAGCCTGCTTCTGCGCTCGGTTCTCGCTGTCTGGCTTTTGAATCTTCTTCCACTCTTTGGCAGCCTCTTCACTGGAGTCCTTCAGCTCCCTGGCCATGGCGCAGACGACGGCCCTCGGCATGCACAGCTGGTCCCCAGGGTTGCGCACTTTGAAGAGGGTGCTCCTGCCCCCCGTCGAGTTCTTCTCCAGGTACTGCACCAGGTTGCCAGGCGATGGCAGGCCGCCGACCTCGATTTCGTCCGTGTGGATGACCGTGATGTCGCAGTCAACCAGGCGCACGGTGGCGTTGGACTGGAGGATGGCGGCGGCGCGATTGAGGACCTTGTCGGCGCTGATCTTCTCCTTGTGCGACTTGAAGATCCTGATGGGCTCCTGCAGGTCGGGGTGGGTCATGGTGAAGCCGACCATTGCGTGCCTGCTCGCGTCTTTGAAGCCCGTCTCGATGGCGCTGCTGATTGCCTGGTGCATGCAGTCCTTGGAGGCCATCTTCGACTCGTCCAGGCGCAGCTTGTACTCCTTCTGCGTCATGTGGAGCTTCTTGGCGTTCGTCTCAGCAATGAAGTCCAGCGAGAAGAAGTCTTGCGCGCCCGTCTGGCCTCCGCCCGTCTGGCTGTTGCTCTCCTGGTCCACTTGGCTGCTCTCCTGGCTGTCCTCGTAGTCCACTAGCTTGGATCGCTTGGGTGGGGGCTCAGGAGCGTCGGTTACTTGCTGATAGTCCCGTGGGGACTGTTCGCCGACGTCCTGAGAGTAGAAGGTGGGGTCGAGGAAGGTCCAGTAGTCCACATCGCCCAGGCAGTTGGCTCCGTTGGGGTCCAGTTGAAGGTAGCGTTCGAAGATGGCGTCGGCGAGACCCGGAACCTGGTGATAGAGGCCTGAGGCGATGATGGCGTTCAGCTGGTCCACAGAAGAGCACTTTTGCAGGTCCATTTTCGCTCGAATGCCAAAACTGGTGAATTGCTGATCGAGCGGCCCTTTTATACTGCCAAAAATAGGGTTAAACTCAGCAGGGGGTCCAGAATTGAAGGGTTAATCAAAAATTAAACTTTATGGTGATTGGCCAGAGTTAAAATTCTAAATGCTGATTGGATAATAATTTATTTCGAAAAACTTCGAAAAGATCTTATCAGTTATTTTTGGCGCGAAAAGTTAATTTTGGCAAGTTGCCAACAATTTTGGCGCGCTATTTTTGACGCGAAATGTTAATTTTGGCAAGTCTGCAAAGTCATATAATTTTGGCGGAATATTTGAAAATTTGAATTTTGGCGGAATTTTTAGTTTGCGCTTCTTTGGACTTTGATGTGCTACGCAGCGTGCGCATTCTTGGATTGTGGTGTGCTTTGCTATTTTTTGAAATTTGAATTTTGACGGCATTTTGAGTTTGCGCTTAATTGGACTTTAATGTGCTTCGCAGCGGGCGCGTGCTTGGATTGCGGTGTGCTTTGCTATTTTTTGAAAATTTGAATGCACTGTCTGGACTGTGGCTGCGGAATGTGTGTCAGACTACATTGTGGCGCAACTGCTTTGAATGCAGCTATTGTGGGGCGACTATTTGGAATATGGATGGTTTATTTTGAATATGCTGGTTCTGTACTGTGCTTGCCCGTTTCACCCGCGACATGTATGTTTCTCCTCGTTCAGTTCAGTAGTGAGAAATCTATGTCTGAAATAATTTTGTGCTTTGAAAAGGTAGCCTTGAGTCACCCACCAATTGCTGTCACCTTATGAGTATAGTAGGCGGCTATTTGAAACATAGTTGATCTGGGTAATAGCATACATACATCAGCTGCTAGTTAGGTACTAATAGAGTAATTGGTACACAGCAGACGTGTGTAAGTGCATAGTATTAGGAGAGTAGTAGAAGTCTGTACATTAATACAAGCTGCTCAGCTACAGGATACATTTTGCAACCAATTCACTGCTCTCAAACAGCTCCATAGAGCATTGTATTGCATTGGATAGCAGCGCCACAGGGGGTCCATAGAGTGCAACGCTGAATGCAACAATGAGCTATGCTGAATCTCTTCTGAGTATGTTAGTATGTATGAGAATTCAAGCATGGAGGTAAGAGTGCCACCCATCGCCTCTATATGTGTGATCAAACTGTTAAGTACCCAGCAAGCTAATAAAGGTATCATACTTTAACCAGAGACCCACCAGCCAGAAGCATGCCAACTGGAAGCTTACCAGGCAGAAACCTACCAGCTGGAAAACGACGCCTATGCTTCAATGTACCGGGCCAAAAAACCAGCGCCTACCAGGCCAGAAACCCACGGGGCCAGACCGCGACCCTACCAGGTCAAGGAGGGGCCTATGCTTAAGCACACCGGGCCAAAAACCGTCGCCAATGGCTACCATCCAAACGTCCGTCAGCTATACTTCAACATACCGGGCCAAAAACCGTCGCCTACCGGGCCAGAAACCCACCGGGCCAGAACCCAGACCATGCGGGGTCAAAGGGTGGCTATGCTTAAGCACACCGGGCCAAAAACCGTCGCCTACTGGGCCAGAAACCCACCGGGCCAGAACCCAGACCATGCTGGGTCAAAGGGTGGCTATGCTTAAGCACACCGGGCCAAAAACCGTCGCCTACCGGGCCAGGGGGCCAAAACCCGCGCAGGGCAAAGAGCCCAGGGGGCCAAAAGACCCGCCTATGCTTAAGTACACCGGGCCGTACAACCCCCCCCCATACTACTTAGAACATCATTTATTGACGAATGTGAATGCAGAAATAGAAAGGCCGTGCGCCAACATGACTTTGTGACATACTTTTACAGTTTTACTGTATTGCAATTTCGAGATATTCACAATTAAAATATGAAAATGTCGAAAATCGACTTTGTCGTCCGATGAGCTAGCGGCGAAATTTCTACAGAAATGAAAAGTGCGTAGACCGCGGATAATTAGTAACACAAAAGAAATTGTTTGCAATTGTGGAATTTCATAGAAATACGCGACAATTTGCTAAAATTCCAAAAATTGACAAAAAAACGTCATAACGCAGAAATACGTGCACCAAACAAAATTCCTGGTAGAACGACTGCACCAAACAGTTGGCAAGTTTTTTGTTCGATGTGGCGCATTCCCACAGGTATAAAACTTCAGATGAACGGCGTCGTATCATGCCGATACCATATAGCGAACGCGGCGATATCACTGAGCTTTAGATCAGTTGTACAGACAACCGTATCGTGGTAATAGCTGCACTTGATTTGTGGTGCACGTTTTCAAGATACCTTCTCTGGATACAGCTAATTATGCGAATAAAATTCACTACACTGTTCACCAAGATTTGGCAGACACAAAGTATAGGTTGAACTTTTTACACACACAGCTTGTTTCGCCGCGCTTCAGCGCGGCGAGGTGTATATCGGATGACAATGTCTGTCTGTCTGTGTGTGTGTGTGTGTGTCCGTCCGTGGCACCGAAGTAAGATATGTGGCATATGTGGTCAAGTAGAGTCGAGGTCGCTGAGTACGGATCCGATGTCCGTTTGTGTTGCTAATTTCGCATTTTTTTAGATATTCGCAATTAAAATTCCAAAATGTCGAAAATCGACTTTTTTGCCTGCTGAGCTAGAATTGAAATTTCTTCAGAAATGGAAAGGGCGTAGACAGAGGATAATTTGTAACACAAAAGAAATTTTTTGTAAGTGTGGAATTTCATAGAAATACGCGATTATGCGTCAAAATTATACAAATTGACAAAAATAGAACGTCATTTATTGACGAATTTGAATGCAGAAATAGTAAGGCCGTATGTCAATAAGAATTTGTGACATAGTTTTACAGTTTTCGTAAATTGCCATTTCGAGATATTTAGAATTAAAATGAAAAAATGTCAAAATCGACATTTTCGTTTGATGGGCTAGCGGCGAAATTTCTCGGAAATGGAAAGGGCATAGACAGCGGATAATTTGTAACACAACAGAATTTTTTTGCAAATGTGGAATTTAGTAGAAATACGCGATTATTTGTCAAACATTCTCCAAATTAACAAAAATATAACGTCATTTATTGACGAATGTGAATGCAGAAATGGTAAGGTCGTAAGTCAATAAGAATTTGAGACATAGCTTTACAGTTTTAATAAATTGCAATTTCGAGATATTTAGAATTTTACAAAGATGTCAAAATCGACATTTTCGTCTGATGGGCTATCAGCGAAATCTCTTCAGAAATGGCAAGCGCAGAGACTGCGGATAATTAGTGGCATACAAGAAATTTTTGCGAGTACTAAATTTGACAGAAATGATCAAATCTTGACAGAAATGTCAAGATGTTATAAATCGCCAAAGCTTTGGTTTTCCATGAATGTTAACGTAGAAGTCGTACGCAAGTCGTACGTAAGTCGTCGCTAAGGGGAATTCCTATGAAGAACGACCGGACCACACTGTTGGCAAGTTTTTTGTTGGATGTGACGGTTTCACACGGTAGGAAACATTAGATAAACGGCGTCCATGCCGATAACGTATAGCGAACGCGGCGATATCACTGAGCTTTAGATCAGCTGTACAGACAACCGTATCGTGGGGATAGCTGCACTTGCTATTAAGGTACACGTTCTCAAGACACTTTCTCCAGATGCGGCTAACGATGCGCACAAAGTTCACTATACTGCTCACCATAATTTGACAGACACAAAGTATAGGTTGAACTTTTTACACACACAGCTTGTTCTCCTTATCAGTGTACAGCACGACTGAGCCCTTATAGTGGAGTATACTAACCCTACTTTGACGCTCTGCGAAACGAAACGACACAATATGCCCAAGAAAAGACACGAAGAGCGGCCCCTGTTGGTTCCCAAGAGAAAATTCAGCGCCTGGCGATTGGCCAGAAACCATCGAGTGACAGTGACTATTGGGGCGCTCGTCGTGTCGCTGCTGACGAACGCTATTTGCTACTCCTTCCTCCCTCCCTTCTTTACGGAAGAGGTGACGAATTGAAATTTGAAAATATGGCGCAAATTCAAGTGTTGAGACAACTTAAAATATTAGGCCGAAAGAAAGCATGTCGGCTCGCTGGTGGTTGGAGTCTTCTTCGGGGAGTACCAGTTTCTGATGGCTGTGTTCACGCCTTTTCTCGCAGCGTTTGTGGTGCGTTGTGTAGTTTTCGCGATTAATCAACCAAAATACATGTTCCATTCGAGCACAATCGACTATAGGTTGGCAAAGTCGGTACACAGGTTCTATTGATCTCAGGACTAGTTGTCAATGGAGTGACTACCATTTTGTTCGGGTGAGTCCGACAAAACATTTTCTTCCAGTTACGATTTGAATAAAACCGTTTTAAAAACATTCGAGATTTCTGGATCTGTTTCAAAGTGGAGTGTGGTTCTCGGTGACTGCTTTGGTGATCAGGCTCTTTCAGTCTCTGGGGGACGCCGCCTTCTTCACTGTTTTGTACCCTGCGGCGATTCACCTACTGCCCCACCATGTGGCAACGATAGTGGTACGAATGCAGTGTAAACTTCCAAATTTTCGGCGTTTTAAACTCCGAGGTATTTCAGGCCAGCTTCGACTTCTGCAACGCTCTCGGTGCTGTTGTGGGCCCAGTGATCGGTGGAGGACTAATTGAGGTTGCTGAAGTCTGAGAATTTCACATACTGTAGATACAGTCACATGACCTGACTCCAATACTGGTTGCAGTTGGGCGGCTATGGCACGCCCTTCATCAGCTTTGGCCTGCTGCTCATCGCGGTTTCTGTTTTAGCCGGCCTTGTGGTCAACTCCCTTGAAGGTTTCAAGAATTTAATGTCTTCAATGGAATTAAATGGACAACACTTCAGTTCTACAAAGTCGTTTGGGATCCATCTGTAGATGTGGATGCTCCGCTGCCGTACGAAACCGCCCCTGAAGAGCCTCTGTCATCTGAAGCTCTGGATGAGAGTCACAGCTTCTTGCACCTGGTGCAAATTCCGTCACTGGTGTTCATGCTACTTTGCGCAGCGTTTATTTCCATGGCTCAGAACATACTGCAGCCGACGCTGGAGCCACACCTGAAGCAGGTTACTGTGGTGCCACTTTGTTTGTCAGAAGCTCACAAAGGACCTAATCTAATGTGAATTCTTCAGTTCCACTTGAACGAGTTCTGGCTCGGCGTCGTCTTCTCAGTCAACCAATTCTTCTTTATGATATGCTCGCCTCTGTTTGGCGTGCTCATAGACAAAATGCCGATAGGCAGGTCACTTGTCATTATGCTCATTGGATGCCTGATTTGCCGTGACAGCGAGGTCGGTTGCCTACGCTGAACGTGTTGGTAGGTACGTACGTCGACTGGCCGACGAAGCGCAACATGGCGACTCTGGTTTGCGATCGAAACGAAGCTACTTCGGTTGTAGGAATCGGCGTCGCGTGTCCGGCAGGTGCACTTCAAATTCTAGCGGGTACGACATCTCGCCAACCCCAACTATGTAGCTTGCCTGGGATGTCGTCAACTGAATCAGCCATTTGCGCTTGGAGAAGTGTACAGGAGGTACTAGTTCGGAGCAACTGATCACGAATCTAGGATTGGCATTTGCTGTAACCCATATTCGCTATTTGCTACCCTCCCTTGCTGTCGCCACGGTTTCCAAGCCGGACCTTCCTATTGAGATTTAAAACTTTCTCTCCTATGTACAGTAGCGTTTGGCGCACTCGATGTCTTCCCTTTCCTCGTCTCGTCTACGTCGAAAAGTCGATGGAATAGGCCACTTCCTCGATTCAATTCTCAGACGAATGTGCCACGATCAGAACAAGAGAAGAGCAACGAAGGCATGGGTCATCAACTCGACAACAAGAACGCCAACAATGGAAACGCCTAACACAACACACGCTAAAGGAACAGCAAACAGACGTGTGGGACGAGGAGCAGAAAACAAACGAACGCTGGGGGAGAACAACAACACAGTCAACACCATAAAATGAATCCAGGGGAGCTAACCGGGGGTAATCAACGGAACACAGAACCGAAAGTGGACAAAGGAAAGTGCGCAGTCTACAGTATTCAACAACACCAACAATCATTCAACAGGAAAGAGAAGAGGGGAAGAAGCACAACGGTAGAAGCGCAGCGACTGTGAGGGAAGCAGCAGCAGAAGGGAAGGAAGGGGGGCGTTGTATCTCTTCAGAGGAAGTAGAGTTTGTCGGCCAGCGAGGCGTCTCCCTGGAGGTGCAGCGACTGACCGATCAGAAAGGCCAACTTGTGCGCGTACTGACAGGGCGCCGGCACGCGAATCGTCCCCTGCAACAACGAACGAGCATTCATTCACTACTTCGAATGGCACAGCGAAGCCCCGTGTGAATACAGCAGCAGTCAAATGCCCACTCGCCTGCCAGTTGTAGTAGAGGTGGCAGAGTTTGTAGGTGAGTCTCTGGAGGTGGTCGGGCTGAAGGCCGCTGTCGTCGTGGATGACGTTGTAGCTGACCGGCGTCACGGTGCCCTGACGCACCGACTGCGGCACCAGGTAGAAGTCGTAGCTGCAACAGTTCCCTTTCTCCAAGACGGAAGCAAGGAAAGGAAGGCAGAGTACGGTAGCGCAACGGAAGGAAGCGAAGCAGCAGTCAAGCAAGCCAACCGTTCGGGTCGGGTGATGACGCTGTCGACGACGGTTCCGGGCGGGGGGTTGGCGAGTCGCTGGCCGTCGGCGGAGCACTCGAAGAAGCGCGAATTCACTCTCTTCGTGACGATGACGAAGGCGAGACGCGGCTTGTAGCTGCCTTCGCCCACCTTGCGACCCACCAGAGAGATCGCCTCCTGCACCTGAACACGCGAAGGGGACACCGATTGCGCTCTCTCTCTCCTTCTGTTGCGCATTCTTCCCTCCCTCCCTCCCTCCCCACCTGTGGCAGTTCCTGCTGTTTGACCACGGGAATCTGCCCGTCGCCACAGCCGTCGCGGTAGAGGATGATTCGGTCGGGCAGAACGCCGTTCACCTCGTAGTACTTGAGCAGGCCGTCTGCAAAGGGAAGAGAAGCATCCTACAGGCGCACAGTAAGGCAACGGAGAAACGAGAGAATCGACGTCAGCGCAGTCGATGTCAGTCAGTGCAGCGCAGTGGAGCAGAGCAAGCGACAGGAGTATACTCAGACTCACTCTTGCAGAAGGTGGTGATGTTGCCGATCTGATCGCGGGACTCCTCGTGAAGGGCCGCCTGCGAGTACCAGCGCGTCATCTCGGGATCGACGCTGAACACCGCCGCTCCCACCGACTTCCCGCGATTGGCCGAGTCCTGGTAGGCGTCGTAGCCGATCACCATCGAGTTCTTCATCTGCAAATGCAATCCGCGCCCATTGTGGACCGACTGGAGGCTGGACTGGACGGATAGAGCAGGAATGGGGATGAAATGAAGCGCCTGTTTGAACCCACGGGGATCTTGACTTTCCAGAGGGAGCCACCCAGCTTGCAGTTGATCTGCAGAAGGATTTTGGCCGTCACCGACAGCATGTTCTTCGTCAGCGTCGAGGCGCGCACCAACTGACTGGGCACTGAAACGACAGAGGGAGAGGGGAGCGTGAGGAAACGAAGAAGCGCTAAGCAATCAAACACAAGGAAATGTATGTAATCATGGTTGGCGCGGCAGCGCCAAACCATAATATGTTCCATGAAGGCCGCGCGCACCTTTTCCCATCGTCACGATGTTTATTTCTCAGGCGGTACTAAACGGAATTGGATGAAATTTGGTACACTAAAGGGTTTTATCATAAAGAGATTTAATTCCAAATTTGGTAAAAATCGGTTAAGTGTAGCAAAAGTTACAGGCGCAAAAAGGATCGCGGCGCGTTTCTTGTCCCAACGGCGGGGGGTGAATTCTTCTCCGTCTTCTCCTTCTTCTCCTTCTTCTTCTCCAGATCACGCTCTAACGTCCATCAGCATCTCGTCTGGCCGCCTTCCGTTCCTGCAACAACAAAGGGCAATGAAATAGTGCTCTACAGGGCAGGAGCGGATTGAGGGGGGGGGGTGTCAGTTCGCCCCCCCCCCCCCCTCCCTCCCTCTCGGCAAAACCGCCCCCACACCGTTTTGTACGCGCCTCAAAGTGCCCCCCGCACGTTCAGGAGGACCTGCATACGTGTCCAAAATTGTCCTACTCGTTTTGTACGTGCCTAAAGTGCCCCCCGCTCGTTCAGGAGGCCCTGCATACGTGTCTAAAATTGTCCTACTCGTTTTGTACGTACCTCAAAGTGCCCCCCGCTCGTTCAGGAGGCCTATACGTGTCAAAATTGTCCTACTCGTTTTGTACGGGTCTCAAAGTGCCCCGCTCGTTCAGGAGGCCCTGCATACGTGTCCCAAAATTGTCCTACTCGTTTTGTACGTGCCTCAAAGTGCCCCCCGCTCGTTCAGGAGGCCCTGCATACGTGTCCCAAAATTGTCCTACTCGTTTTGTACGTGCCTAAAGTGCCCCCGCTCGTTCAGGAGGCTGAACGTGCAAAATTGTCCTACTCGTTTTGTACGTGCCTCAAAGTGCCCCGCTCGTTCAGGAGGCCCTGCATACGTGTCCTAAAATTGTCCTACTCGTTTTGTACGTGCCTCAAAGTGCCCCCCGCTCGTTCAGGAGGCCCTGCATACGTGTCCCAAAATTGTCCTACTCGTTTTGTACGTGCCTCAAAGTGCCCCCCGCTCGTTCAGGAGGCCCTGCATACGTGTCCCAAAATTGTCCTACTCGTTTTGTACGTGCCTCAAAGTGCCCCCCGCTCGTTCAGGAGGCCCTGCATACGTGTCCTAAAATTGTCCTACTCGTTTTGTACGTGCCTCAAAGTGCCCCCCGCTCGTTCAGGAGGCCCTGCATACGTGTCCTAAAATTGTCCTACTCGTTTTGTACGTGCCTCAAAGTGCCCCCGCTCGTTCAGGAGGCCCTGCATACGTGTCTAAAATTGTCCTACTCGTTTTGTACGTGCCTCAAAGTGCCCCCCGCTCGTTCAGGAGGCCCTGATACGTGTCCCAAAATTGTCCTACTCGTTTTGTACGTGCCTCAAAGTGCGCTCGTAGGAGGTGAACGTGAAATTGTCCTACTCGTTTTGTACGTGCCTCAAAGTGCCCGCTCGTCAGGAGGCCTGCATACGTGTCCTAAAATTGTCCTACTCGTTTTGTACGTGCCTCAAAGTGCCCGCTCGTCAGGAGGTGCATACGTGTCTAAATTGTCCTACTCGTTTTGTACGTGCCTCAAAGTGCCCCCGCTCGTCAGGAGGTGCATACGTGTCAAAATTGTCCTACTCTTTTGTACGTGCCTCAAAGTGCCCCCCGCTCGTTCAGGAGGTCATACGTGTCCTAAAATTGTCCTACTCGTTTTGTACGTGCCTCAAAGTGCGCTCGTTCAGGAGGCTGCATACGTGCAAAATTGTCCTACTCGTTTTGTACGTGCTCAAAGTGCCCCCGCTCGTTCAGGAGGCTGCATACGTGTCCAAAATTGTCCTACTCGTTTTGTACGTACCTCAAAGTGCCGCTCGTCAGGAGGCTCATACGTGAAAATTGTCCTACTCGTTTTGTACGTGCCTCAAAGTGCGCTCGTTCAGGAGGCCTGCATACGTGTCCAAAATTGTCCTACTCGTTTTGTACGTACCTCAAAGTGCCCGCTCGTTCAGGAGGCCTGCATACGTGTCCCAAAATTGTCCTACTCGTTTTGTACGTACCTCAAAGTGCCCCCGCTCGTAGGAGGTGCATACTGAAATTGTACTCGTTTTGTCGTGGCTCAAAGTGCCCGCTCGTCAGGAGGATCGTGCAAATTGTCTACTCGTTTTGTCGTGGCAAAGTGCCGCCGTCAGGATGCCCTTCGTGAAAATTGTCTACCGTTTTGTACGTCGAAAGTGCCCGCTCGTAGGAGGTGATCGTGCCAAAATTGCTACTCGTTTTGTACGTCCTCAAAGTGCCGCGAGGAGGTCATACGTGCCAAAATTGTCCTACTCGTTTTGTACTCCTCAAAGTGCCCCGCTCGTCAGGAGGCTGCATACGTGGCCCAAAATTGCCTACTCGTTTTTACTGGTAAAGTGCGCTCGCGGAGGGCATACGTGGAAAATCCTATGTTTTTAGCCCCGCTCGAGGAGGAACTATACGTGAAAAATTGCCCTGTCGTCGTGCAAATTGGAACTCGTAAAAAGCCTCTACAGTCGAAGGTGGCAATCGGAACATGGTGAGGCGCCAATAAAAGTTAAGTATTTCATAAAATGCCTAAAGGCAGAAAGAGAATATGAAGTATAAGATGAAAAGTAAGATATAACGATATCCTCTGAAATCGGCGCTCGGCACAATTTGTAAAGAAAGAACAGTACCAGTATTGATTGAAAGAAAGCATTTCGACTAAAATCACCACACAAACTGCGAAAGGTAAACGACACGCGGAAATGGACACCTAGCGTGCGTTTGACCTTTGGAGTTTTTGATATTTTAGTCAAATGTCTTAATCAATCTGTACTTTCTTTCTTTAACAAATTGTGGCGGCGAAACCCGCACTACACCAGAGGAATATCGCTTAATACTCTTACTTTTACATGCTTCATACTTGGAACATATTCTCCTTTCTGCCTTTAGGCATTTTACATGAAATGTAGGCAAGAACAACGAATGAGAGAGAAGAGAGAAGGGAGGGGAAGGGAAAGTACTGGGCTGGTCGTGGCAGCAGAGCTTCTTGATGGCGTCGTAGCGCGTCTTGTTGTCGTTGGGGACGATGGCCACCAGAATGGAAGGGGGAGCGCCCTTTCGCTTCTGCGCCTCTTCCACGCCGAACTTGATGGCGTCCAGGTAGGTCTTGACCCTCTCGTTCTCCAGGTCGACACTGACACGTGTATGTTCAGACATCTCTTTGGGGGCTACAGACAGAGTACAGCAGCAACAGAGGAAGGCTCTCTCTCTCTCTCACTCACATGGTGGGCTCAGCGACGTCGATGCCGACCTTGGGGCCGATGCGCTTGACGGTGTTGTAGAACTCCTCAGCCTGCTGCTGATTGGTCTTCATGAAGAGAAGCAGCCAGTTGGTGAGCGGCTTGGGATCGGTCAGGGGGTAGTCGCGACTCTCTCTCGACCAGTCGCCCGTCGACGCGTTCGTCTGCCAGCTGGAGTTGCGTCCGCCGAACAGCGTCTCCGCCGGCAGAACCCTTCCAACCACCGAGGCCACTTCCCCGCCCATCTGCATGCTCCAGGCGCCCAGCAGACTCTGGATTCCACTCGACCTGTGGACAGTCAGTCAATCAGTCAGTCATTGGTCAGGGAGAGAGAGAGGGGGACTACTACTCACTGCGTCATGTGTTCGAGGAAGCGGCGGGAGCAGTGGATGCGCTTCTCGGGGGGCACTCGAGTGTAGGTGGCCAGATCCTGCATGACGCGTCTGTCGCTGCGCATCTGATCCGTCAGTCCCGTCATGGCCGCCAGCTCTGGCACTATGTAGACGTCCATGGGAGCCTGCCCGCCCAGACCCACGCCTCGCTTCTTCGCACGACTGAACTGAAGACAACACACACAACACTCGTCGCCTGCACATTGGGTACGATGAGAGCTTCACAACACACACACAAACAAGCGGAAGGAAGAGGCAAGGGAAAGGGGGCCAAAAGGCAGCAACCCACCAGCATGGGCTGCTTGAGGTCTTTGATCTTCTTGCCGTGCTGCTTCTCGTAGTAGTCGACGAAGGTCATCTTCGTGCCGTCCGACACCTCGAAGCTGTGGGTGGGCTTCATCTCCCAGATGATGTCGTCGATCTTGTACGTCTTGTTGTTGTATCTGACATGACAGAGAGATCATTCCTTCTTTGCATCTGACCAAAAGGAGAGCTCTCTCACCTGGTGAGAACGCTCATGCCGACGAGTGTCTGGGTGCAGATCTCCTGGAATCTGTCCTGGCAGCGCTTGTAGAGGTCGTACATGAAGTCGAGGACGGTGTCGGTGCGCAGGATCTTGTGCGACATCTCGCAGCACATCAGCAGCTGATCCTCGTGACAGCGAATGGCCGAGATCAAGCCGGGCCAGATCTCGATCCTGCCACACACGCAAATGTAGCACATCCAGTAGACCTGCGCCGTCACATAGCACAATCGCACCACAACAATCCTATCGGTCAGTCCGCTCACTTGTGCTTCTCGATGGTGGCGGCCAAGTGGGGGTTGTAGAAGTGGCGGCCGAGCTGGCGGTACTCGAGCATGTCGAAGGCGCTGAAACGACAGCGACACTTTCCTAATACGCGCAAACGATTCTATGCCGAGTATTGAAGGGTCGGTTGGCGATCGACAACTGTAATTGAAAAGGCCCAGTTGTCCATAACTGACCGTCGGGTGATCAGGTTGAAGAGCGTGACGCACTGGGGGTCGCCCGGCTTCAGCGCCGTCGTCTTCTTCACCTTCATCGTCACCGACTCTCCCGTGCGCGGCTGCTCCCCTGCAAGCAACAGCGACACACAATACTACCATAACCGTCCCGCTTGTCGACACTATTGAGCGCCATCCAACATCGACAAAAGAACGTCCAAATGACGAATAAATGTCCAATTACCCACCTTTCAGGTATGTCTCCTCGTCGTCAAGCGCCTTGGGCAGGTAGAGGATCATTCCGTCGAAGATCAACTCGTCGCCCAGCACCGGCGACTGGTCGCGAATCAGCTTGTTGCGCACCTGCAATCCCAACTGCTCCCTCAGCAGGAGACGAGAAATTGCTACAAGGCCGGTAGCAAACCCACGAATTTCGAGTCGACAGGGGGGTCGAAGTGGACGTGGTACTGGTAGAGAACCCAGTCGGGAGTGGTGTTGATCGGAATGTAGTTGGTGAGACACTTGATCTTGCGGCCGCTCACTCCCTCCTTGTTGTCGCGCACGTGCTCCGGTCGGGTAAAGAGCGACGGCTGAATCATCTGCAGCAGCTCCTCTGAAAGACAACGCGTTACCTTCAATTCAGCGTCACATCTGCACAGCAAGTCAGAATCAGAAACGAAACGATCGAAACCAGACAGAGAGAGAGAGAGAGAACCTTTCTTTTTGCTGCTGCTACTGTGCCCACTTGATTTCTTCGCCGTTGCCATTTCGAGTTCTTTCTTATTCTTTGAACGAGTGAAACACGCAGGTTTTGGGACTTTGTAAACACGGGAACGGGAACGGGAACGGGAACGGGAAAGCGTTTGTAAACACGGGGACGCGGGAACGGGAACGAGTTGAGCTAAGTCGCTCAGTCCATTGCCAATTAGTTCTACTTCACCTTCAACGTGTTTCCGACCTTGGTGGGGCCCTTTTCAAACCTTGAGATCCCATCTTTTGGCAACAAAATCAAAAATAGTTCAATAATAGTCCATTAAATGCGAAAATAGTGCAAGGAATGCAAAAATGTTTGGACTTATTGGCTGGAACATATTTGCAGTCAAGTTTTACTCACTGTTTGATGCAATTTTCGGCTTCTACATATAGGCGATCGCGAGAAGTGCATTAAATTACCGCAAAAAGGCAGAGAAATCGATAATTTTCGCACAATTTGTAAAAACTTGCGAAATTTGTAGATGGAATCGTCTTCTCCGTCAAGTTCGACGCGTCTTGCCTAAGGTACAAGTCATGACAATAAAAACCCATGTGGGAGGCGACTCATTTTAGCTCGTTCCCGTTCCCGCGTTCCCGTGTTTACAAACGGTTTCCCGTTCCCGTTCCCGTTCCCGTTCCCGTGTTTAGAAAGTCCCCAGGTTTTCCAGCGAAATAGAAAGGTTCTGCCAAATCAAAACACACACCAAAAACTACCCTCGAGAACGACAACTGAACCCCCCTTTGTATAGGACGTCCAAATAAAGCAGACGAGACACGTGGAATACACGCCCACGGGCTCCGTGTTTGGTGGTGATTCGTCCAAATTCACCAATCATCGACAAGTACGCTGTGTCATAGTCGAGTCCTAAAGGGAACATTTTGAAAGTCTGAGTACAGCAGCCGAATGATAGCATTGTCAACGCCAACAGTCGCGCAATGATTCGTCCACATTCACCAATCATCACTAAATGAACTCTGTCATAGTCGGGGTCCCAAATGGAACATTTTGAAAGTCTTGCATGGGAGTAACCATCCCACAGAAATTGTCCAGGGGTGGCGTTTCGTAGCATAACCGCACCGGGGACCTTATTTGAATTTGAATTGAGCCCTAGTGCAGTACCTCGTTGCTTCATTGAATTACGGTAGGCATTTGAATTGAACAATTCTATCGTACAACCTAATGGTATCTTGCCACTTAACGTTATATTGACCAGCGGAACATTAGGCGAATCTGTTTCATCCGATTGGCGGATCTTTGCGATTTCGCGGTGGCAGCAAACTGACGGGAGACTTTGTCATAACAATACGGGCATCGAGTGGCAACTGTCGACTGAAGGTGGCAACTGCCACCGTTCATACAGCACGTGCCACTGCCAACAACTGCCACTGCCACTGCCACCGCCACCAAGTGCCACCGTTCATACCCCCCCCCCCCTCCAAATTCACCAATCATGGACAAGTGAGCTGTGTCATAGTCGAGTCCCAAAGTTAACATTTTGAAAGTCTGAGTACAGCAGCAGAGTGATAGCATTGCCAACGCCAACAGTCGTGCGATGATTCGTCCACATTCACCAATCATCACCAAATGAACTCTGTCATAGTCTGAGTCCCAAATGGAACATTTTGAAAGTCTTGCATGGGAGTAACCATCCCACAGAAATTGTCGAGCGTGGCGTTTCATAGCATAACCGCACGACCGACCTTATTTGAATTTGAATTGAGCCCTAGTGCAGTACCTAGTCTAGTTGCTTCATTGAATTACGGTAGGCATATGAATTGAGCAATCCTATCGTACAACCTAATTACACATCTTGCCACTTGAGATTACGTTGGTAGAACTGGTAGATATGGCAATGCCAATTTCATCTTCGGTCTTGAGTGACATCGACTTCTCGCATCATTTCGCTTTCGATCTGGCGGGCTAGCAGCGGAGCGTACAGCAGAGCCAACGGTGTGGGTGTTTCTGATCGCGTGGTTGTCTATTAGTCGTCTTCGTAGTCGGTCGGCTTTGTAGTCGTCGAGGAAGCGCTTGATCTGGTTGGACAGTCGGTGGGTGTCGTCGTGGTGGGTCATGAGGTTGTTGTTGATCCACTCGACGAGCGTCAGGTGGATGTAGAGGTACTGCTCGTCCGTCTGCACGGCGGAGACGCGCTGGGCGCGCAGCCGACGCACCACCGCCTGGACGTCGATGGGCTGGCCGCGCTGCAGTGCCGCCAGACAGAGGTCGACGGCCACCAGCGTTCCCGTCGCTGAAAAGAAGGAAGTCGGTTGCGGGGTTGCAGGTAAGACAGTGCAGCAACTGAATTTGAGTCGCTTGCTTGTTGGATAGTAGGCGGCGCATTTGTCGATTCCGCACTCCTTGACTCGGCACAGCATCAGGATGGCCGGACTTTTG
>JASAMZ010013376.1:0-10118 GCA_030248115.1 Linhomoeus sp. GSCO2_2 | reverse complement strand
AGCTGGTAGGGGGATCACCTGTATATGTTTAAACAATTTGTTAGAATAGCCAGCCATGCCAAATCGGGCTAGCACCAACCTTCCTGGAACCGCTCGCAGTACCACTTCCATCCAGTGGAGCAGGGCCGGGTCGACCACCAGAAACCGGCGCACATCTTGGGGCAGCCGATCAGGCAGATGGGCAGCCCGGAGCCAACGTGGAATGTGTTGGGCATGAAGCTCACCTCCTCCCCCAGTTCAGACAGGTCGCTAGCATTCTGCCAGAAGTAGGGCGAGCTCAGGTTGAGCCTCGCCCCTCCAATCCAGGCGAAGTATGCTAGAGGAGGCGTCGCATTTACCGGCTCATAGCAACTTATTGTGTTGTCTATAAGACTAGCCCAATTGTCACCCCAATAAATGCCCTTATCCTGAGAACACTAAACTGGTGACCTACAAGCAGCTCGTCACAAAGGGGCTAAAGAAGCTTTCAATAGAAGCAATACATAGCCAGTGGCCACCCACAGGGAATCTCAGGATGGGCCACGGCCTCGTCCCAGACAGCTGCAGTGCTGGGCTGCCAGAGGCGGCTCTTTAATCCTGTGCTGGCACTTCGGTCCATGGCCGAGCACTTGTCTTGGGCATCGTACCAGGTGCGAATGGCCTGACTTGTCTGCACACAGCTTCGTGCAGAGGACAAGTAGACGGCTTCCAAGCTGGCCTCGCACAACTGCTTGAAGGTTGGGGAGGGAGAGGGGGCCATTTGCCAGAAGCCTGAACTCACACTCTGTGAATTGTAAAAGCTGATACATTGCTCTTTTGTATGAATGGAGAGATTTCAGTAACTGAATAGAAATGTGTCCAATTGTCAGAGCACTGGTGTACCCCATCATGTGTGTAAGCACCAACCAGAAATGGCCGATTGGACCAAGCCAGTGTACAATTTCAGAATTGTAGATGTGTACGCGCGCTAATTGATTGAATGTTCTAAATGCACCTCATCCAATTTACAATTTCGAATTGTAACTGCAATTGCGAGCCAGTGCAATTGGCCCCTGGAGAGATGGAGAATCAGAGAGAGAGGGAGGAGGGGGAGGGGTGGCGTATGTGTTGTACATAAAGAGGGGGGGTGGGGAGGGGGGGGGGGGTGGTCTGGATGCTCTTTAAGGTGGGCCAAACTACCACAGAACTGCCAATAAAATTTCTAGATGGAAAAGTTTGTTTCAACGATCCGATCCACTTGTTCACTTTGTGCGGAGCTAAGACGACTCACAAACGCAGACGTGAACTAATGCGGCCAGTAGAGCCAGCAGTCGAACCATAGTGTTTTGTTCTCCTAAAGCCTCTCTTACCATTGAGAAGTGAGGTGCTTCTGTTTGTCTTCAACCGGTGCAAAGCTATTTGGTTGGATGAGCAGCGGTCGGCGCTTGACGACCTCTCCATGATGATGTCAACCGTTGATGCATCGCCATCGCTCGCGAGTTCGTTGCGTGCTGTGAGTGACCCTGTTCAAGTCCCAACTCGATGAAGGCACACTCGGACTCATGACAGCCCAAAAGGTTCGCACTCGTCCGTACAAATTCTGAACTCTGGAATGGATTCAGCCTTGCGATAATACGAATGCGAAACCCAAGTTCATATCATCAAAACAACCACATGCAATCTTCGCCCAGAGTCAATCTCGTCTCTGCCTCACTGGGGGGGGGGGGGGAGTCGGGGGGGGGGGGCATAGGACCCCTCATGCGGGGGGGGGGGGGGGGGGGTCCGAGGCACCTGGGGGGGGGGGGGGGTCAAACGAACTAAAAATTTTGCCAAAAAAGTACCAAAAAATAAGAAATTTTGCAAAAATAGGCCAAAAAGTGTCAAACATCGCTTATTTTTGGTAAAAAACGTCCAAAATATAGCGCCGCATGCGAAAATTATACTATTTTCAAGCGCCGCAGGCAAAATTTTGCCATTTTCAAGCGCCGCAGGCGAAAAATTTTGAAATTCTAGGGGGGGTCTTTTGGGGAAGGGGGAGGGGGTACTGGGGGGGATGGGGGGGGGGGGGTGCACTTTCGGCTAGGGGGGGGGGGGCTCCCCCCCCCCCCCCCCCCCCCCCCCGGTTACACGTATGATTGGCAGAACGTGTATATTTGAGGCAGATGGAAGCGACCCCAATTGAGACACTCTTAGAAGGAGCAGTTCTCGTGCAATGAAAACAGCTCTGACGGCAGTGTTGTGGCCAGACGGTGAGCCTCTTGGCGAAGAGAAGAAGAGTGTGGCATGCAACGACAACCGGCACAATATGCATAGTAAAATGCAGAGGCAGACTGCAGAGTGACGCAGAGCCGTTACTGAAGACTATTGCAGACAACTATTAGTGAGTGACGCTTTGTTCAGTGAAAGGTTTAGGGCAACTCGCCCCCGTCAACTCGCCCCGGGACAACTCGCCCCGGGCAACTCGCCCCCGAGACAACTCGCCTCTGAGATAAGTCGCCCCCAGACAACTCGCTCCCGACAACAGCGATTTGGGCGGCCAACGTAGGTGTCCTCAAAGTACTCTGCCAGGGGTGTCAGCTGTTCGGGTAATGCGTCCACCGCAGCGTCAAACGCTTCCTCCATGTCTGGAAGATGCACAAATGCCAACGCTGGCAATGTCCTAGACAGCAGATTCAAATCGGGATCGTTGCTGATGGCGTTCTGCAGCCCGAGGCTCTGAATGGTGCAACTTTTGGATGTAGTCGATCCCTACAGGCAGGCTTACACATTTGTACAAACAAGCTGTGTGTGTAAAAAGTTCAACCTATACTTTGTGTCTGTCAAATTTTGGTGAGCAGTATAGTGAACTTTGTGCGCATCGTTAGCCGCATCTGGAGAAAGTGTCTTGAGAACGTGTACCTTAATAGCAAGTGCAGCTATCCCCACGGTACGGTTGTCTGTACAGCTGATCTAAAGCTCAGTGATATCGCCGCGTTCGCTAGATGTTATCGGCATGATACGACGCCGTTTATCTGATGTTTCCTACCGTGTGAAATCGTCACATCCAACAAACAAGGGAAACGTGCAGGAGAACCTGCAGTGAAGCACTCCGACCAGAACGGGAGAAAGCAGACCGCCACTCACTTATAATGAGAAATAAGGCCGATTTCCGCCCGAAGATTCTCCACAATTTCCGCCGGCGTGCGAGTTTCAGAGTACGCATATTCCCTCCACTTACAAGGACCGGCGCGCAGCAGAAGTCCACCGAAATCCTGTAGACCAAGCCGAATTGAGCCCAAAATTTGCCATTTCGGTTCGATTCAACATGTAGCCGGCAGCTAAGATTCGGGGCTGCGCCAATCGCCGACTCGCCTTACCATTTTGGACAGGAAGAATTGACAATTCATGCGCAAATGCTCACTTTACCACGCCGTCTTTCCGCACTGCATTTCCTTCAATCCAGAAGTTTGAATGGGCGCGCAACTTTAAGTTACAACACAGTTTGAGGAGAGTACGGTAAAAGTTGCATTCAAATCTAAATTTCGGCATTAGGAAAGTGGCTGTTTGAAGGCAAAATCGGCACAATATGGAGAAACCAATAGCGAATTCGCGTTCCTCGCCGCGAAATACTACCCTAGAATCGACACTTCAACCGTACAATTACCACACTTTCAGTTTCGTCGAATACGATAGGGCTACGATAGGTCGATTTTCGACCAAAACTCGCCAATCTTGATCCAAAACGCCAAAATAACGCCAGATTCGGCATCAGCGACCTCGAAAGCACCGGGATCGACTCCAACATTGATTTTGACCACCCGGGTGGAAATTCGAATTTTGGACGCGGCCGGGGTACGGTAGCCGGAAAAATATTTTTGAACATCGATTCCGGATCAGTTTTCGACGGGGAATCGCGTGGTGCAGCCCATTTGACCATAAATAATCGCAATCGGGCGCTAAAACGGCCGAAAGTCAAAAACCGGCATTTTCGACCCCCGACGGAGACCCGTTGTGTCCGCAAAACTCAAGATTTCCGCGGCGGATTTCAGAGATTTTGGTCTTAAACGAAAGAGAACATGTTAATCTTGCCGATTTGAGATATCTGGCCCGATCCAACAACTCCCTGATTTACTAGGATTTTTGGAAGGCAAATTTTTGTCAAAAAACCACTTTCGGCTACCGTAACCCGAGAACGCGTCGACCTAGAGGGTCGGGATTTTTTGTCCCCTCTTCGTCTCGTCGAGGACTACAACATATCCAAAGGGCATCAAAATCGGCCCATTATTCCAGAAAGTAGCAGCTGCTGAACACCCTCCCAGTAAGTAAAAATTCAAATTTTTGAATTTTTCTCAAAATTTTTCCACCACGCGAAAAAATGAAGGTCCGTCCACACCTACTATCCCTCGAGAGCTATCGATTAAAAAAAACCCCGTCCAAATCGGATGAGAAATGAGGCACGAAAGTGAGTGGCGAAAGTTTTGATCGGGAGCAGCTCCACTATAGCACTCCGCCCCTTTTGGGGTCGGAGTGCTAAAAACTTGCCAACAGTGTGGTCCGGTCGTTCTTCATCAGGAATTCCCCTTGGCGTACGACTTCTACGTTAACATTAATGGAAAACCAAAGCTTTGGCGATTTATAACATCGTGGCATTTCTGTCAAGATTTGATCATTTCTGTCAAATTTAGTACTCGCAAAAATTTCTTGTATGCCACTAATTATCCGCAGTCTCTGCGCTTGCCATTTCTGAAGAAATTTCGCTGCTAGCCCATCAGACGAAAATGTCGATTTTGACATCTTTGTAAATTTAATTCTAAATATCTCGAAAATTGCAATTTATTAAAACTGTAAAGCTATGTCTCTGACTTGCGACCTTACCAATTCTGCATTCACATGTGTCAACAAATGACGTTATATTTTTTGTTAATTTGGAGAATTTTTGACAAATAATCGCGTATTTCTACTAAATTCCACATTTGCAAAAAATTTCTGTTGTGTTACAAATTATCCGCTGTCTATGCCCTTTCCATTTCCGAAGAAATTTCGCCGCTAGCCCATCAAACGAAAATGTCGATTTTGACATTTATGTCATTTTAATTCTAAATATCTCGAAATGGCAATTTACTAAAACTGTATAACTATGTCACAAATTCTTATTGACATACGGCCTTACTATTTCTGCATTCAAATTCGTCAATAAATGACGTTCTATTTTTGTCAATTTGTGTAATTTTGACAAATAATCGCGTATTTCTATTAAATTCCACATTTACAAAAAATTTCTTTTGTGTTACAAATTATCCTCTGTCTACGCCCTTTCCATTTCTGAAGAAATTTCAATTCTATCTCATCAGGTAAAAAAGTCGATTTTCGACATTTTGGAATTTTAATTGCGAATATCTCGAAAATGCGAAATTAGCAACACAAACGGACATCGGATCCGTACTCAGCGACCTCGACTCTACTTGACCACATGTGCCACATATCTTACTTCGGTGCCACGGACGGACACACACACACACAGACATTGTCATCCGTATATATACACCTCGCCGCGCTGAGGCGCGGCGAAACAAGCTGTGTGTGTAAAAAGTTCAACTTATACTTTGTGTCTGTCAAATTTTGGTAATCAGTATAGTGAACTTTGTACCCATCGTTAGCCGCATCAGGAGAAAGTGTCTTGAGAACGTGTACCTTAATACCAAGTGTAGCCATTCCCACGATACGGTTGTCTGTACAGCTGATCTAAAGCTCAGTGATATCGCCGCGTTCGCTATATGTTATCGGCATGATACGACGCCGTTTATCTGATGTTTCCTACCCGTGTGAAAATGTCACATTAAACAAAAAGCTTGCCAAATTTTTGGCGCGGTCATTCTTTATCAGGAATTCCGGTTGGCGTACGACTTTTCTATTCTACGTTCATCTTCATCCACAAACAAAAGTTTTGGCAATTTATAAAATTTTGACATTTCTGTCAAATTTTGAATATTTCTATCAAAATTTATATTTGCAAAAAGTTTCTTTTAGGTTACTAATTATACGGAGTCTCTGCGCTTGCCATTTCCGAAAAAATTTTGCTGCTAGCCCATCAGACGAAAATGTCGATTTTTACATTATTTAAATTTAATTATAAATATCTCAGAATTGCAATTTATTGAAACTGTAAAACTATGTCACAAATTCTTACTGGCATGCGGCCTCACCATTTCTGCATTCACATTCGTCAATAAGTGACGTTCAATTTTTGTCATTTTATGGAATTCGGACAAATAATCGCGTATTTCTATCAAATTTCACATTTGCAAAAATTTTCTTTTGTGTCACAAATTATCAGCCGTCTATGCCCTTTCTGAAGAAATTTCGCCGCTAGTCTATCAGACGAGAAAGCCAATTTTCGAAATTTTTATATTTTAATTCTAAATATCTCGAAATTGCAATTTTTTCAAAACTGTAAAAATATGTCGCAAATTCTTACTGGCATACGGCCTCACCATTTCTGCATTCACATTCGTCAATAAATGACGTTGTATTTTTGTTAATTTGTGGAATTTTGACAAATAACCGCGTATTTCTATTAAATTCCACATTTACAAAAAATTTCTTTTGTGCTACAAATTATCCCCCTGTCTATCTCTTTCCATTTCCAAAGAAATTTCGCCGCTAGCTCATCAGGCGAAAAAGTCGATTTTCGACATTTTCATATTTTAATTATGAATATCTCGAAAATGCGAAATTAGCAACACAAACGGACATCAGATCCGTACTCAGCGACCTCGACTCTACTTGACCACATATGTCACATATCTTACTTCGGTGCCACGGACGGACGGACACACACACACACACACACACACACACACACACACACACACACACACACACACACACACACACACACACACACACACACACACACACACACACACACACACACACACACACACAGACAGACATTGTCATCCGTATATATATGTCGTAGGGCTATCTGCAACCCAGGGTTATCTGCAACCATAGTACTACGAGAACGCAGTCGTCAATAGCCCTAGGGCTATCGACGACCGCGCGCTTTAGCCCTTCTCCATCAGATAAGGGTGCCCCTTCCCGGCCCGTTAACCCTTCTGTCATAAGCTGGCTTCAATACACCCATGTTCACTATAGGTAAGTCCCGCGGCACAAAGCAGCCGAAGGTCACAAAGACAATCTACTTTGCGGTCCCAATAGGCGAGACTACATTTCAACTGTGTTGCTTCCGGAGGGGGTTGCTTCACCACGCCAGAGTGCAGCGTTGGTTGAAGCATTTGCGTAAATTTGGGTTAGCCAAAATCGCACTGTAGGTGGCCAATTTGCCAATCGCCAATTTGCGCTGATGATGGTGCAAGGAGCTTCTAAACCTGATGCCGAATCAAATATCTCTGGGGACATTCCCTGTGTCTTCCTGCGCAATCCACTGGCTGCCGTTGTTTTGTTGAACGACAACCTGCCTCAGGCCGAGGTATTTGATTCGGCATCAGGTTCAGAAGCTCCTTGCACCATCATCAGCGCAAATTTCGCCACCTACAGTGCGATTTTGGCTAACATAAATTTACGCAAATGCCTTCAACCAACGCTGCACTCTGGCGTGGCGAAGCAACCCCCTCCGGAAGCAACACAGTTGAAATGTAGTCTCGCCTATTGGGACCGCAAAGTAGATTGTCTTTGTGACCTTCGGCTGCTTTGTGCCGCGGGACTTACCTATAGTGAACATGGGTGTGTTGATGAAGCCAGCTTATGACAGAAGGGTTAACGGGCCGGGAAGGGGCACCCTTATCTGATGAAGGAGGGCTAAAGCGCGGGGTCGTCGATAGCCCTAGGGCTATTGACGACTGCGTTCTCGTAGTACTATGGTTGCAGGTAACCCTGGGTTGCAGATAGCCCTACGACATATACACCTCGCCGCGCTGAGGCGCGGCGAAAAAACACAAGGTACATACGTATACGTACATATGTGCATTTGTACTTTCCTGTAGACCGACTGGCACAGGTGGAAGTAACATCCAGTCAGCCGCACATTGGGAAATGCTTCTTGAAAAGCATTCTGAGCGGCTACTTCGAAGTCCGACATCACTGTTGAGCGGTCCAAAGCAACTCCCAGATTCTTGAGAGCGTCCAGCATTTTGCAGTAGGTCACCTGCCGCTTTTCCGGAAGCAGAGCGAAGACGCAAGGCACTACTTTTCCGCTCACAGTGGCGTGTATTGTGTACACCTAAACTACCTCTCACATAAACCAACATATGATGAGAATACTATAGATGGGGAAGACAACAAAACCTGTGTGAACAGAGCCGGAGCGGTGTCAAATGTGCCATCACAATACCACCTGTCGGACTCCTCCTAGCAGTTGAAGTCCTTTTCTCATGATGTCATGATTTCATGATGTCCCAAAACACTACAACACGCTAAGCAAGAATGAGCGGCGACAGTAAGCGGCGATTACGCGTGTAGCTGCCTATCGCACCAATCAAGCGAAGCGACGCGCCCCGCGCGGGAGGACAGTTGTCTCGGAGGCGAGATGTCTAGGGAGCGAGTTGTCTGGGGGCGACTTATCTCGGAGGCGAGTTGTCACGGGGGCGAGTTGCCCGGGGCGAGTTGTCCCGGGACGAGTTGACGGGGGCGAGTTGCCCTGATCCCCAGTGAAAAGAATGTGTCAAGAATGGCACTGTCAGTGTTACAGACAGCGTCAGTAGCCTTTTGTTCTTGAATGTTCCGGTGGCTAGTTACAAATTTGTGCACATGAACGCGTGTTTGAACGATCGACTAACATCTCCGTTAAGAATGAGTTCTGGTTAATACAAATTCCACAGTAAACTGTGCTTCATGCACATTTATCGGTGTATAACGATGGTGGCGAAGCCATACATTGGTTCCGGTAGTTTCTCCTCCATCGTCTCCCACTGACCGACTGCAGGGTCCCACATCTCGATGGAGTCCAGATAGCGTTGGGTCCCATCGTCATCGTAGGATCCTCCCAATGCGTATAGTCTGCCCTCTAACTCTGCCAGCCCGAAACTCCGCCTTCCCTTCCGCATGGAGGGGAAGGGCAGCCAGCGGTCACTGGACACCTCGTATCGCTCGCAGATGGTGCTGTAGCCTATGCCCTTGCAGTATCCTCCGCAGTAGACGATGGAGGGCTGCCCTTCCACCGTCACCACTGCCGATGCCCCTTTGCTTCTCCCTACGCCCATCTTCGCCATATCCAACCATCCTCCTTCTCCACTCTTCACGCTGTATCTGAGGGTTCTGACGTTGCATCCCACGCGGAAAGTGTATCCTCCAACAACGTAGAGGTACAGGTCGATGGCCACGGCGCTGGCGCCGAGCAGAGGAAGGGGCAGGTCGTGGGCCAGTCTCTGCCAAGGGCCCTCGGCAGAAGCCAGCCACTCACAACTGGACAGGACCCCAAACGTCCCAGCTCCTCCACGGCCTCCGCAGAGAAAGAGGCGGCCGCCTGCCAATAGCGATGCACATAACAAGCTTAGAGTAACAAGCTGTGTGTGTAAAAAGTTCAACCTATACTTTGTGTCTGTCACATCTTGGTGAACAGTATAGTGAACTTAATACACATCATTAGCCGCATCTGGAGAAATTAGCTTGAGAAAGTCTGCTATAAACCAAGTGCAGCTATTACCACGATACGGTTGTCTGTACAGCTGATGTGATCAGTGATATCGCCGCGTTCGCTATATGTTATCGGCATGATACGACGCCGTTGATCTAAAGTTTCTAGCTGTGTGAAATCCTCACATCCAACAAAAAACTTGCCAAAGATGGAAACTTGCTAGCGTCTCAACGTCAACACAACTATCAGAGCTTTGAGGCTCGGTAAACAACTTGGCCCACTTTTGGAGCAACTGGACGCGACTACGACGATGACTCAGCAACGCAAACGGACGCCAACACTTCGCTGGGTGTTATCGACGCCATCGTGTGAGAAGATGCCAATCGACGGGGTGGTGGTGTGAGCGTAGGTATAGTCTTCAACGAAACTCGCTACCGGTAGCATTGAACACAGAGATTTAAGGTTATGTAAACAATTTTGCTGACGTGGAGAAACCAGAAGGCGCTACACCGATGGTGGTTTGGCTATTCGGCGTCAAAACGTAAATGACAAAACCCGAATAAAGCGAACCCGAATAAATGACAAA
>JASAMZ010013375.1:0-17557 GCA_030248115.1 Linhomoeus sp. GSCO2_2 | reverse complement strand
AATGATAAAAAGTTTAACGACGGCACACGTGATGTTTGCAGGTCCCCACCTGCCCAGAGCCCAACAGGCTCGGGCAAGAGGAAGAGGCGTTCCCTGGGCGCCGACGAGAATGTCGCCGCCATCATCGACGTCTCGCCCCAGGATCTGGAGATCCTCGATCTTCGACACGGACGAGCCGGCCGCCGCCGCTCTCCTGCCCCAGCCTAGATGTGAGTTGGCTTCAGCTGTTTACAGTTGACAACAGACTGTAGTAGAGTTCAATACGACTCAATACATCACGCAATCTACCGTAAAACAGTACTCATCCAGGCCGTCCTTTCAGTCTCCGTGCCCAGCAGCCGCAGGCGGGACCAGCGCGTGGTGCTGCGCCAGTCCGAGGGCATCTGCCTGTCGCCGGCCACCTTCGGCATCCTCATCGCCGTCGCGGTCGCCGTGCTCGCCTCCCTCTTCGCCTTCTCCCTCTACGTCTTCAACTCCTCCGGACGCAAGCAGTAGAAGATACGCGCTGGAGAATCTGTGGATGACTGACGACGACTCAGGCCCCCTCCCCCTCCCCCCTTCCTGGACCCTTGGACTGACTTCTACCCCCCCCCCCCCCCCCCACACACACACTGCCTGCACCCGTAGCTGTTAGCCAGAGAGTGAACGAAGAGAGAGGACGACAGAGAGGGGTGGCCTGCCGCCAAGAAGCGAGACGATGTCGACCGAGGACTGCCCGCGTGACATCGCGTCGCCCGTTCTTGCGCCCGCCCCCCGTTGCTCCCGGTTCGCGGCAGAAGCAGTTATCGCGTCTCATGGACTCCCGCCCCCCTCCAGAGATCGTTCGGCATCGTCGCTTCCGAGTGTGATGCTCGCAGGTGCTTTATACGGTTGTAGTGTTCTCAACCCTCTCCCCCTCTCTGATCTGTAGTCCTTAGAATCGGCGATGTGCTTCTGCAGCCAACTGACTTCTCCGCCTCCCCCTTCCCCCTGTGACCCTCGCGCGTTGTTGTTACGAGACGCCAAGTCTCATTGTTTGTTGACGACTGGGTACTTTGTTGAGAGCTGTTTCCTATTCCAAAACGGTGCCGTTATTCGTTGCGCTGCTGTTCTGTTACTGTTTGGATTTGTTTGCATCGATTCTCGGAAGGATCGCGAACAAATTGGAAAGTGGAGAGCTCACGACACGCAAAGGCAAGTCGGGTGACGTTCGCTGAAAGCGCGAGAATGTAAACAAGATGTTCAACAAAACCAACAACGGTATTCGATCCCAATGGGAAGGTTGCGGCACTTCCCGAGCTTGAAATGCGCATTGTTTGTTCGGTCTGCTGCCGCGGCGCAACTTGACAACTGTCTAACTCGCCGATGGCCAATTAACAGCAAATCACGATGTACGATCATAAATTTGCTCCCTGGAGACGGCAAAACGCGGGCCCACTGGAAAGGACAGCTTTTCCTTCGCTTATCCGTCCAACCCTCTTTCCAACCACCTAGATCGAAGCTCATACGAAGCAAGGCGCCGCCGGCGTCCTTCCGTATCGAATTTTCCTTCGAAGACAATGCCAGTGAGTCGGCGAGATAGAAATCTCAGGGGGCCGACCTCTGACGAAGTCGAGAGTGGCTTTTGAAGAGGCGCCTGTAACTATTTGTCACGGACAAAGGGGACGGGCCCTTTCCGAGAGTGGAACGTCGATAAAAGGCCAATATTCGTCGGCGCCGGCGACCGCAGCAACGTCTGGCGAAAGTTCTCTCGAAATCCGACTTAGAACACAGCCGCCCAGGAAATGACGACCGGATCGCTGGCGCGTCGAGCGCACGCGCGGCGCGCCACCCGATTGGCCGAATCGGGCGAGTTGAGAAAGAGGTACAAGTTGCCAGCGGTCAAGGTCTGGCTGCCCATCGTTTTGGCGCTCGTCTGCTCAGTGGCCCTGCTCCTGGCCGCCGTCTGGATACCCACACTGAAAATCAAGATTAGTAAGTGGGGATTGACGACTCTTATGTATTACTGCAGCTACAGTAGCACTTCTGGAACTGCACCCGCGTGTACAGTAAATACTCTGATAAGCCCCCCCCCCCCCCCCTCCGAACGTTCCCCCCCCCCCCCCCCCCCAGGGGGGCCAGTACCCTACCCCAACTTCGGCGCCATTGTCCAGACGGCCGAGGTGAAGAGGGGGTCTTATTGGAGTGCTTACGGTATTAGCATACAAATCATCAAAACATGCCGGAAATCCTCCAATAAACACCCATCTTCACCCATAGTGAACATCTCGTCCCGTATAAGATGGGAATTTGGAGGGGCGCTCATATTGGAGGATTTAGGATACTACCTACGCATTTAGGATACGCATTGGAAGATGCGCAGCAGTGTTCCAGCCATGCCAACCACTCAACGATCAGTATCCGGCTCAAACGAGACTCAATTACACTACAAGTCACACCTTTTCAGTCCAGGACCACAGCAAGAACCAGTACATCCGCGTGGGCGTGGTCTTCCTGTCGGCCGGCTGCCTTCTCTTCGCCATGGTCCACTGCGGCGTAGCCCAGTCGAGCAAGAAGGACAAGGTGCCGACGCCCATCAAGCGCCGCACCGTCCACGAGGTGGAGCAGCTGCAGCAGTACCTAGAGGAGAGGTCCACCCATGAGAAGAAGCAGTCCAAGCAGGAGGAAGACGGCAAGGAGAAGAAGGGAAGCAGCGGCAGCAGCAGCCGCAAGAGCAGCCGGATGAGCAGTCAGCCGTCGTCGCAGTCGAAGGAGCAGTCGGCCGTCGATCTGGAGGCGCTGCTGCGCGCCTGGGAGGCGCAGAGCAGAAGACAGCTTCCACCAGTGCCGAGATCGCTTCCCCCGATGGGGGAGCACGGGCGCCACCGTCAGGAACGGTACCCGCCGGCGCCGCCCAACCGTCAACGCCATCATCGACGCCAGCTGCCGCCGACGCCCGGCCGGATCGGCGACCGGCACGTCGCGGAGCTTCTGTTCCGCCAGTGGGCCACTCCCATGGGAATGGTGATCTCTCTGCCGAATCGGGAAGCGGCCGCCGACGAGGGCGTCGCGGACGACGACGGCTCCGACTATGGGGAAGAGCCCGAGCGGTCCGTCTCCTCCGGCAGCGTCTGCCTGCGCTCGCTGCCGCCGGAGGCGCTGCGCGAGATCTGCGCCGAGGCGCTGTCGACGGCGGCGACGCCGATGGCCGGCCGCCTGGCCGACTACGAGGCGCGTCTGGGCAACGCGCCCAGCTGGAAGTCCTTCGAGCAGTCGGCCAGCGAGCGGAAGTTCGGCCACCGCCGAGTCCTGCCCTTCTACCCGCCCTACTCCAGTCAGACCATCAACAGGCGCTACTTTGACGAAATGGACTACTTCGACGAAGGAGATATCGTGTAGCGCCGTCTTTCTGGGCCTAGGCGCACTTATGCTCCATCGCTGTAGTTTCTGCCAAGCAATGGCTGCTTGCCGCCCTGCCGATTGCTCAACTCTGCCTCGCTTCTGCGATGTACATACTCTTTAGAATGCGGTAGCTCGTTTAGAAGCCGAATCCACCACTGTAGTAGGCTTGTCGCGCCGGAAGAAACGGAACAACGCCCTTCCGCACCTCGAAGCTAGCCTCTGCGGGCCAAAGTCAACAAAGATGGCATAGATTCTGGCGGCGAAGTGACCTTCTTCCTCGTCTTTGCTAGTGTCCACACTCGGACGAATGCTCTCTCCTTATGTCGCGCGCGCGCACCTTCGTTCCACCGCACTGAACCCGAAGCCAGAGGGCAGAGAGTCTGAGAAACGATGCTTTGAAGTTTGAACCTTCGGCGATGAAGCAAAGGGTGCTTGTGATTTCACTTCTCACAACCTTGTTGGGATTATCGACCTCCGAAATCGAGGACAATGCCGTAACCACCGCTGAGAAGCGATGGCTGCAGCTATTCGGCGGCAAGTTAAAGACCATTCCATGCAAATGTTCTCCAAATGTCGACCCGGTGTGCGCCAGTGATGGCACTGTGTCATACTCATACGTGAATCTCTGCTTGCTGCGCTGCGCCAGACGCAAGAACGCAGGTAGCATAAACGCCTGTCTCTATAAATTCAGCCCAAATATCCGTAATATGTACGGTATATTTGTACGTCAAGCTATATTACACATTTTAATTCTACACGCAGTATTTATTTTACATAGTTCACTTCTTCGTTTACTTCATTAATTTTATTTTTTATTTATTTTTATGTATGTTCATCTTTTATTATTTCATTTATTGTTATTATTATTATTATTATTATTATTATTATTATTATTATTATTATTATTATTATTATTATTATTATTATTATTATTATTATTATTATTATTATTATTATTATTATTATTATTATTATTATTATTATTATTATTATTATTATTATTATTATTATTATTATTATTATTATTATTATTATTATTATTATTATTATTATTATTATTATTATTATTATTATTATTATTATTATTATTATTAGTATTAGTATTATTAGTATTAGTATTATTATTATTATTATTATTATTATTATTATTATTATTATTATTATTATTATTATTATTATTATTATTATTAATTTATTATTATTAATTTATTATTATCATTTCATCATTCTATTTTATTACGTTATTATAGTTTTCGCCGTATTGTTTTCAATTTCGCCCTTCCAATATTATATACTTGTTTATTTTGATTCCATTTTTGTGATTCTATTGATTTCTATTTGTTTATTCAGTTATGTATCAAAGATGTTTAAATCTCTTTAGATCTTCGCCTGCTGTACAGAGGGAAGTGCTGCAGTTTCACTTCGTGCCCATCGGAGGCGGAGCCGATCTGCGACAGTCTCGACCGACTCCACCTGAATCGTTGCTTCTTCGATTACGAGAAGTGCGTCCACGAGGCCAGGTCGCTGCGGGGCAATCTCAGTGAGCTCTTAGCACTGGCGAAGTAAACATACATGTGAACAACGTTTTGTCGTCCATTCTAGCGGAAGCTCCATACGAAGCATCCTGTCAGTGCAACTTCGCTTGCGACAAGACAGCAGAAGAAGGGGAATCGACCGTCGTCTGCGACAACTTCGGCCGTTCCCACGCCAGCCTTTGCCTCTTCAAGAATGCCAAGTGCTTCATGAAAATCAAGTGGGTAGCAACTGGCAACGACGATGGCCTATCTTTGGAAGTCGTGAGTCCCCGGGGGGAGTCGCGGGGACGATCAATGCATCGTAGTTGTCCAGAATAAGAGTTTATGAAGAGCGTGTGGAGACTAAAGGAAAGACGGACTGTCATTGTAGAGATTACGATGTGTAGAATGCTCAGACGAAGAGTCTAAGACGAAAAAATATACACTTGAGGCCGGCTTATGTACCTTTACGCAGCGCTAGGTCCATGATACGTACCTATGTTTGTGTACCTACTTTGTTGGACTATTTAGACTATTCGACGAGAAACTGTCGTACGTACCTTCGAAATCCCTCAAATCGTCCCCCCTCCCATTGACGGGCTAATAATCCCGGCTTCTTGTCATCGCCCTCAGGCACAAGATCGATCTGGAACTCGACTACTATGGGCCCTGCTGCGACAGCGCCTGTCAACGCGACCGGCAGCCCGTGCAGCCGCTCTGCGACAGCTGGGGCGCCAGCCATCCCGACTACTGCTCCTTCTACGTCAGCCAGTGTCGGCAGAGGAGGAAGTTCGGCCGCCAGCTCCACATAGAGCACAGAGGCGCCTGTCGAGAGTGACATGACGGCTGGGTGACTGGCGCGTTCTGCTTGTTAGTGGGTAGAATGTTTCCAAAACTCTAGTGTCGGAGCGATCTGTATTGTGCGCTTGTTAGAAAATTGCGGTAGTCCCGTCTTGTGATTAATCGATCTTCATAACGTGGGATAATTGTGGCGTGTGACAGTTATAGGTACGCACGCACGTGCCAGAGAGTGAAAGCCTGCGGTAGTAGATGACAAGCGTTGTGACAAGCTTCCGGAAACTACGTACATATTTCCGCACTCTCCGCAACATGAGTACTAGTTCCTGTGCGCAGGTATATGATTCGTCAATCGTAATCGTCAGTCAGGAGCTAACCAAATTTCTGGCGTGCAGCTGATGTGGTGATGTGATGATGTGAGTGTCGAGTTGATAATGCGGTACATTTCTATACCCAGTTGTGACTTGACGTCTGTGCCAAAGCGATGATTACACGCTGACGGAAGCGGCGCTAAATTTGCACACACGCCGGAGCTACTCCATTTGTGCCGGCGGCGGCGGCCGACCAAAACGATCTGATAATCCTGGGACTCTTTTCCAGAATAGAAAACAGGATTTTCAGAGGGTTGCGCCTTGCGCAGAGGTCTGAGAAGGTGGCCGAGACCACCAGACGAGCGGTGGGGGCCAATTCAATTTGTGCGCCTTCGACTTCGTCGGGCCCGCTCCCAATCAGATTGGGTCCGCGGGGGCGAAATGAATAGGGTCGCGGCGCGGGCGGGGGCAGTCTTTGAAGAGAGTCGAGGGGGGGGGGGGGCAGCGTTTAGACCCCCCCCCCCCCCCAACCCTTTGCTTGAAGGGGCTCCCCTTTTCTTGCTCGCGTGACGACCGTCGCAAATGGCGCCTTGAGCCCGGGCGGCGAACGAATCGCTGCTTCTGTGCCACTAACGGCCCCGACGAAGAGAAGAAGAGGAGGCAATTTAGTCCCTTTTCAGGGATGGGGGCGAATTCCCCCATAGGAGCGCCTCTTCTACTAAGTATTTTCGGACTCCATATTTCTTTGTGGCGATCCGGCATGCCAGCTTGCGCAACACGGAACGTCCGTACTGAACCCTGAGATGCTCATGCACTGTTTTAGGAGAGAATCTGATCAAAACTATTAAAAATTGTTCTAGTTTGAAATGCTTTGGCGCCAGATTTTAGAAACTCAACCAGGGGAAACTGAAACTGAAACTGATACTGAAACTAAAGTGAAACTGATACTGAAACTAAAACTGAAACCATATCAGTTTGTATGGTCACCCCCTAAATCCAACTCTGCAGAAACATAACTATGTCGCAGTGAAAATACACTGTGACTCAGTTCTCTCTGAAAAATTGAAGTGTCGGAAGGCAGCCTATTGAAAGAAAGATTGTGGGGCTGATATTGATACTGAAATTCAGCCGTATGCAAACACTTTCATCAAAACAAGAGGTGCAATTAGTTGGCTGGCATTGGATACACTGCGCTATTTATGCGTAGGTAACTTGTTTGCCGAAAGTAGCCTGCCTTTCTCGTTTCAACCGGCTAGATATGTGTAACTGTTAGTCACAGAGTTTTCGCGGAAGGAGGAAGCCCGTCAAATAAACTGCTCCTCCTAGGCTCGCCTAAGGCGTGATCTGGCATGGAACCCAGACTTCAGCTGCCTCACTGCTCCATTTATATATCGCAAGTATGTTTTCCCGACTTTTCAAATTGTTATTTATCACCCCCGCCACCTCCACATACATAGTCACTCCTTTCTATTGAGGTTCATGATTAACACCTCTGTTCAAAGGAAGGTGAAGCCACTACCTTCACAAGTGCGTGCGTGTGTGGCAGCTGGCTTGGGTCTCGCCAATACTTAGAGAAAGCTCTCCTCAGTACGAACAACTGCTCAGCGCTCAATGTTTGCGTTTGTGTGCGGAGGCGAAGCTTCCGGTTTTGTCTCGTGTGAGCTAATCACCTCAGTGCCGAGTTACACTGTATGTACACTAGGTATGTACATAGGTGTTTGCCTATAAGGCCTCGATTTTCGCGCAATTCGAACGTGTCTGAAAGTCGAATCCCTCAGGGGATCTCGTCAAAGGGGGGTTCCAATTTGCCACTTGGACGGACGCGACGATAATCAGCGCGGCTTGTTGATTCGCTCGGCTCACGAAGAGAGGTTGTCTCCATAGGCGACCGAGGTTCCTCCGACCGAAGAAAACAACTCCTCCCTGTCGTCAGACGTGCGTGAGCTGGCGCGCCCCCCTCCAAAATAGCCGTCCATCTCGATTCGCGCCTCTAATTGGCCATTGGTCGGGGCATCTAGGCGTGAGTGAGGAGATCGCTTCACTTCGTTTCCCCTCTCACAGAGCAAAATGATTCGTCTAGCGTTCGGCATGGGCTCACTGAGCCAGTTGCTCGAGCCGCAGCAGCAGCCAGGGCCGCCGAACATGACCAACGACACAACTGGCGCTTCATCCGCCAATCCCGGCGGGAAACCCGACCCGGAGCTGGCCTACCCGCCCTTCTGGGCCTCAGTCATCGTGCTGGTGGTCAGCGCGGTGGTTGCGGAGATCGTGCTGGGCAATCTACTGGTCGTTCTTGCACTGGTGCGAGAACCCAAACTGATCCAGCAAAGGCAGAACTGGCTGATTATCTCGTTGGCCGTGGCCGATCTGCTGGTGGGCTTCGCCATCATGCCCATGAGCCTCGTCTACGAGGTCATTGGAACGTGGACCATGGGTGAGGCATTATGAAGTACTGCAAAACATCGAATAAGCAGCTCCCTCCAATAAGCGACTCCCCTAGAGGGGGTTTGCTAATAGAGCAACCTTCTTCAATATGGGTACAACATTTTACCTGTAGCAACCAGTGGAGGTTCAATGTGAACAATAGGAGCCACGCCCAACAAGCAACTCCCTTCCGACCCTTAGAGGGATGATTGCAATTATTAGCGATCGGGTCGCTTATTGGGTTATTGGAGGCTTTACGGTATTGCATTTAGAAATCAGTGTGCCATGCTTCACTTAGGGTACATCCTGTGCGAGCTCTGGCTGGCGCTGGACGTGCTTTTCGTGACCGCTTCCATCGTCAATCTGTCGGCCATCAGTCTCGACCGCTACTGGTCTGTCACCTCCCCACTGACCTACGCTCGAGAGCGCACACCCCTCCGAATGTGGACTCTGATCGGCGTCACGTGGGCCGTCTCCCTCCTCATCTGCCTGCCGCCCCTGGCCGGCTTCCGACCGGAGCGACGCCTGCCGGGCGCCTGCTCGCTCAGCGACGACAAAATCTACGTAATCTACTCGGCGGTTGGGAGCTTCTTCGCGCCCACCGTCATAGTGATCGGCGCCTACATCAAGATCTACCTGGTGACGCGGGCCCACTCGCGCAAGAAGCTGCGCGAGGCGAAGAAGTCGGACGCGGCGCTGAACAACCTCACCAGACTGGCACAGGACAGCTCCCTGCGATTGGGGGGCACCACCACGACTACGGGCGTTCGGACCTCCATCATCTCATCTACGTTGACCGGGGTCTCAAACGGTGCGCCAGTTGTTGAGCTGCAACACAGGCACGAAAAGCGGCTAAATGTATATGTATCTCATCTGGCCGTCTTGCAAACCACCCAACCTATTGCCACAGAAGTACAGTAACGTACAGATCACTGCAGTGCCGTAGTCGGTTGAAGCGCGATATTATGCCGAGTAGCTACATAGGTTGGCAACTCAGGTTCGACTACTGCAATGTAAAGCGCTGACATCCCCGACTGGGTACCTACGAAGTTCGACTTAGGCGTGGACGCTTCTCCTTTTGTCAGCAACGACATTGCGCCTTCCCTTTATCCTTCACCTTGCTTACAGAAGACCCCACGAACGCTCCAAAGGATCGCTCCAACTCAGTGATTGTCGAGGCGGCTGGAGCGGGCGCGCAGGACAGTCGCAGCGTCGCTACCACCACTCTGGTGCCACTCTCCTCCTCCCCCACTTCCGTCGTCAAGAGGCCCAGGAGCATCTCGCGCGTCCTCTCGACTCTGAGCAACATGCAGAAGCTCTCCGCGGTCATGCAGAGGGGCGCCAACAATGGCAAGAAGTTCAGCACCACGGCCGGCACTCCAGAACCGCGCAAGACGACGCACACGGAGGTGAGAATGACAATAAGCTTCTAAGACATTAAGATAATAAGACAGAAAATTGTTTTACCATCGCATCTACGACGAATTTGGTTTGGACTGTCTCATTCAGAGAGTTTAGAAACTTTCATATTTGCTCTTCCCGAATTACAGTACACCGAGCTGCAAGTGCTGGAGTTCTATATCCGGCTGGCCGGCAAGATTCATGTAACGCTCGCTTCACGTTGTCGTAGAATCTGCTGTCATAGAATCTGCTCGCTAGAAAAGTCATATTAGCAAAGCGTTCATTAGCTGTAGCTTGTTTCATAGTCAGTTGGCATAAACTGTGGCTGAGTAGCTCGTCCGTGTGTGTTGCATCAGCTTAGCACACGCTGAGCGACGTCGGCACCGGTCGCTTCGACATTGTGACGACACGACATGGGGAACGGAGTCGGACAGTGTCTGTTGTGCAAGAGTTGACACGTGGCTTTGCACGAAAGAGGCATCATGTAAAGGCGCCGACCGAAAGTTCTACATGCAAAAGTTGACACTTGGCATTACCAGACATAATGTAGAGGCCACGTCCGACTCCGTTGCCCAAAGCCCCATACATACGTCTAAATCCCACTCTCCCAACCCTGTTTTCAGACCGACCGCCTTCTGTCCGTCATGGACCATCCCAACGTGGAGTTCAGCCAGATGCGTCCGAGGAGCGGCCGCCGGGGCGGCAGGGACGACCGTCCCAGCACCGTGACTCGGCAGCTGCTGGAACGCCGTCGGAAGCTGAAGCAGAAGGAGCTGCAGGCGACGCTGCTGCTGGGCCTCATTTTGACGGCCTTCATCGCCAGCTGGCTGCCCTTCTTCCTCGCCTACTTGCTAGCGCCCTTCGGCTACGAGGCCCCCGAGCTCTACTTCAAGATCTTCTTCTGGATGGGATACTGCAACTCGGGTGGGTCGAAGCGAGTTGATAAACGATACACCCACCCAGTTTACCACATACAGCAGTATGTGGTCCAACTTGTCTCGCAGTTCCAGCGTAACACAGTTGTTCAGGAACAATGCAGATGTTAGTGTCTTGCTTAAAATGTTCGTATGATAAAACAGGTAACCAATCATTCATTAGTCTCCATTAGGTGGTCCAATAGCTACTCCATTAGCGCCTTAGCAGAGCAACTATGTACATATATCGGTATACAATTGCTGTTGGCGGCATTACCATTCGCAACTTCGCAAGGAAACCCATCGATCTTTCAACTGTGACAAACTCGCTCCTGTTTACAGGAGTGAACCCAATAATCTACGCTCTGTTCAACAAAGACTACCGGGCGGCAATCGTGAAACAGCTCCAGTTGATGAGAAGACGACTTCTCTTCCGGAGGATGTAGCAGAGCTATGGTGAAGGAATGTGCTGTAGTGAAATGGGCTGTAGTTGTACACTAGGGTCTATAGCCCGTGGATGACGCATTGCAGCTTTAGAGACTGATGTCGCGCAGCTGACGCGCTGCAGCTTCAGAGACCGATGTCGCGCAGCGGACGTGCTGCAGCTTGAGAGACCGATGTCGCGCAGCTGACGCGCTGCAGCTTCAGAGACCGATGTCGCGCAGCTGACGTGCTGCAGCTTCACAGAGCGATGTCGCGCAGCTGACGTGCTGCAGCTTCAGAGACCGATGTCGCGCCGCTGACGCGCTGCAGCTTCAAACACCGATGTCGCGCAGCTGACGCGCTGCAGCTTCAGAGACCGATGTCGCGCCGCTGACGCGCTGCAGCTTCAAACACCAATGTCGCTCACCTGACGCGCTGCACCTTCAGAGACCGATGTCGTGAAGCTGACGCGCTGCAGCTTCAGAGGACCGATGTCGCGCAGCTGACGCGCTGCAGCTTCTGTCAAAGGTTGGAGGTCGCCGGTCTCGATGTCGCGTTGCGCCGACTGCGCCTCTCTCCGTAATCAGCAAAGAGACTGCCCGGGACAGTGGCACCTGACAAAGCGACGTTTTGCGCTTCGCCTGTGCCCGTGACTCATACGCCGTTCTTGGTCAGAAGACAAACCGACGTTTTGGTTGGTCAGAAGACAAACCGACGTTTTGCGCTTCGCCTGTGCCCGTGACTCGTGCGCCGTTCTTGGTCAGAAGACGAAGTCCCGTGTTGACGGTGCTTTGACAGTGTGTAAAGCATATTGTTGTCAACTTGGGTCTCACAGCGATCACAGTGTGTAAAGCAAATGGTGCGCAAGTTGCGTCTCACAGAGATGCAAGCCGCACTATGGCAGAATCGTAATAGTTGTTGCGAAGAATGTTCTTCCGAAAACGGCCGAAATTTGCCCGAATATCCCGAATTTCGGACGATTTAGGCGGCGGCCGAAGACGAAACTTGGGCCAGATGGTGCAGCGTCGAACGGTGGTTCCGTTGATGCACGGCTCGTCGCGATCCGCCGCCGCAGATGGGAGTTAACGCCAAAAATGTGCAAAAAAAGATATTTTCGGAATTTCGCCCGAATTTCGACAGCGGCCCAAGACCAAACTTCGGCCAGATGGTGCCCGGCGGAAGGCGGTTCCGAAAATGTATAGATGTCCGGGATCTGTCGCCGCTGTCGAGAGTTATCCTGCTCACAGACAGACAGACAGACAGAGATCGCGTGATTAGTAAAGAGGACTAGTGGTGTTGAGCCCATAGGAGAATCTCTATGGTCAATAGCCCATGGGTAATCTGCATAGCATGAAGGAGATAACGCAATCATCAACTTCAGTGCACCACAGAACAGATAGATCTAAAGTAATTCAACCCTGTGCCCCTGCCAGTGCCTACATTTAGGATCGTACCAGCTCCCGTGCCTGTAAATACACAATTGGCACCTGAGGCTAGCCTGTAGACAATTGTGTTTAGAATGTAGGATATTTCAGATAGATCTCAAGTCATTCGACCCTGTGCCCCTGCCAGTGCCTATGCTTAGGATCACACCAGCTCCCATGCCTCTAAATACACAGTAGACTCTTGTGTTTGGCCCATAGACGTTTGGGTTCAGCCAATTGGACATTTCAAATAAATCTCAAGCCATTTGAAACAGATCCGTAACGGTTTGATGTTGTGCCAGTGACAGTGCATGCAGTGCCTGTGAATACACTTTGGAGTCTCACAACGACAACTCTTTAGTGAATGGTGACACTGTAAAGGTCACACACTATCAGTCGTTGATGTTTTGCCTGTTGGCGTACAGTGCGCGCGTCATTGCCGCCGTGGCCGCCATTTGAATGCTTTGTGCTAAGCGGACAGATGCCGAACAGACAGACATCGTTAGCCGCTTAGTATATAGGATTTAGGATCGTACCAGCTCCCGTGCCTGTAAATACACAATTGGCACCTGAGGCTAGCCTGTAGACAATTGTGTTTAGAATGTAGGATATTTCAGATAGATCTCAAGTCATTCGACCCTGTGCCCCTGCCAGTGCCTATGCTTAGGATCACACCAGCTCCCATGCCTCTAAATACACAGTAGACTCTTGTGTTTGGCCCATAGACGTTTGGGTTCAGCCAATTGGACATTTCAAATAAATCTCAAGCCATTTGAAACAGATCCGTAACGGTTTGATGTTGTGCCAGTGACAGTGCATGCAGTGCCTGTGAATACACTTTGGAGTCTCACAACGACAACTCTTTAGTGAATGGTGACACTGTAAAGGTCACACACTATCAGTCGTTGATGTTTTGCCTGTTGGCGTACAGTGCGCGCGTCATTGCCGCCGTGGCCGCCATTTGAATGCTTTGTGCTAAGCGGACAGATGCCGAACAGACAGACATCGTTAGCCGCTTAGTATATAGGACTAGTGCCTTTAGCCCGTAGGTGATACTGTATGCTCTACAGCTGAACACCTATGGAAACAGAGCCACATTTATTGACCTATGGAAAGCAGCCACTGTTCACAACCACACAGCCACACAGCAATGCTCACATCAGCCCGTAGGAGATTCAGATAGATCTAAAGCCATTTGACACTGTGCCCCTGCCAGTGCCTGGATTTATGGTTACACCAGCACCCATACCTCAGAATGCACTGAATTCGACCCACTGACATTTGTGCTTAGCTCATAGGTGTTTTCAGATTGATCTAAAGTCATTTGACAAAGTACCCCTGCCAGTGCCTGGATTTACTGTCACACCTGCTCCCGTGCCTCTGAATGCACCTCAGAGTCCTACAGCGACAACTCTGCAGTGAATGGTGACACGACAGTGCACAATTTCCACAAAAGTGAGCTGCAGTCGCTCCTTAGTGTTCAGAATGTGCTGTGCAGCTGATATTTTCGCGAATTTTGAGGAATTTAGACATCGGCCAATGCCCACAATAGAAGATGCAAAACTACAGAAGACGACGGTTCTTTTGATGTATAGGTCATCGCGATCCGTCATGGCTGTCGAGAGATATCGTGGTAACAGTATGCGGACAGACGTGTGACAGACACCGTTAGCCGCTTAGTATATAGGACTAGAGCCTTTAGCCCGTAGGTGATACTGTATACTCAACAGCCGAATGCCTATGCAAACAGAGCCACATTTATTGACCTATGGAAAACTGCCACTGTTCACAACCACACAGCCACACAGCAATGCTCACATCAGCCCATAGGAGATTCAGATAGATCTAAAGCCGTTTGATGCTGTGCCCCTGCCAGTGCCTGAATTTATGGTTGCACCAGTGCCCATGCCTCAGAATACACTGAATTCAACCCACCGACATTTGTGCTTAGCCCATAGGTGTTTTCAGGTTTATCTAAAGTCGTTTGACAAAGTGTCCCTGCCAGTGCCTGCATTTACTGCCGCACCTGCTCCCATGCCTCTAAATACACCTCAGAGTCTCACAGCGACAACTCTGCAGTGAATGGTGGCATGACAGTGCAAAATTTCCACAAAAGTGGCATGCAGTTGCTCCTTAGTGCTCAGAATGTACTGTGCAGCTGATATTTTCGCGAATTTTGTGAAATTTAGACATCAGTAAATGTCCACAATAGGAGGTGCAAAACTACAGAGGACGACGGTTCTTTTGGTGTATAGATCATCGCTATCCGTCATGGCTGTCGGGAGTTATCGTGTTAACAGTACCCGGACAGACGTGTGACAGACATCGTTAGCCGCTTAGTATATAGGCTTAGTTATAGGACTAGTGCCTTTAGCCCATAGGTGATACCCATAGGAAACTGCTGTCGCCTATACCGCATCATGTGGTGACCCATGGTCCGCAGCCACTGGTCAGAGTGAGAACATGTATGACTCACGACCCACAGCCACTGGTCAAAACATGCAGAGACCCATGGCCAGCTGCCACTGCTCACAATGTGCATTGATCAAATGCACACAGCCCTGCCAGCTCCCTTGTCTCAGAACACACTGAATTCAACTTTCAGATAGATCGAAAGTCATTTGATACTGTGCAACTGCCAGTGCTGGTATTTACCACGTCCACTTCACCAGCTGCTGTGCCTCAGAATACATGTCAGAGCCTCATTGCAACAACTCTGTAGTGAATGGTGGCAGAATAGCTCGAAATGTGCATGAAAGCAACCCTCAGCCACTCCTTAATGCTTAAAACGTCCTGTGCAGCCGATATTTTCATGGTCTTCATAGAATTTAGACGTTGGCGATACTTGTGGCGATACATCGGACAGTTCGATACTTTGCGGAAGCAAGTGGACATACGATGACACCTCAATGGCACTTATTCACTACTTAACGTAACGATCCAGACAACACTGCTTAGAAATCAACATACGCGAGAAAAGCCTCAACTAATCGACCTTCGCTACTTCGGCTATTAGTATTCCACGACCCAACGACCCACGACCCAATCCACGACCCACGACCCAATCCACGACCAAAATCGGAAAAAGCGCATTGCGACTTGAGACGGCCTACCGTATGACTATTCCGAGTAGACAGAGACGGCAGAAAGGTTTAATGGCAACTGCGGCTAAGAATTATGGAATTTCTCGTGATCTCCTGTATGTAGAGGACTCAAAATTGCGCCAAGTGTGTAGAATTTGATGGTGGACATGTTTATGCAATATTCTTCCCTTCTGTACCTTATTTTTGCACTCTGTGCACTGTTTATAAGCTATTTTGACATAGGTGCGATTGCTCGTCAACCTGGGGAAGGATATTTCTGCTGTGATTTGAGGATTTGGTTGAAAGCGCCAAAGTTGAGTTCCAAAATTGTTCTGAAAAACAGTATAAGATGCCTGAAAAGTGAAAATAATGCCTTCCTTCGCCCTATTTTTCATGGAAAATACCTTAAAAGGACAACTGTTCAAAGATAACACTGCTGGTGACTACATTGACAATTTTCAAACTACTATGCAGAAAATTTCCTGAAAATTTGCCGCTTTATTGTCAGCCCAGGAGGGTTTGACAACAAGAACAAGATTCCCGTTCTGGTTGGTCCAAGCTTGGGGGGGGGGGATGGGTAGTAGTTACAGTCCTGAGCAACAAATCTTCTTGCACCGTTTAGTTTTAATAAAATTTCTAATGGAAGAGATGGAAGTGGCAAGTTCTCTGTTTGCCTGTGGCGCTATTTTAGGTCTCCGGAAATCTGAACAGACCAAAAATTGAATGAGTGTCCGAACTGAGTGTCAGAGATAGGTACTTCGCGGTGATTGCTTTAGCAGACGGGGGCAGAGGAAACCCCAACAACTGTTGCATTCCCACCTTTTTGACTCGTCTCCGGTTTTTTGTGTAGAAAGTTTGAAACTGGATCAGCGCGCGCTGTTTGATATGGTAAATCCAAATTCAAATCTGCGTAATTCGAACAACTTCCAGAAGGTAAATTTTTGGTAAAAATCAGGCTAAATTAACCTGAAATCAGCCACACACCGGATTCGTGTTCTGCGGCATCAGAAAGCCCAGACACACCCGTCAACGCAATTTCAAAATTCGACCTAGGTTCATAATTTTTGGCCGGCGGGCCGTCGAGATCCAGGGTAGCTGCGTCCAAAATCGCAAAACAAACACCGGATTCGTGTTCAGCGTCCTCTTGAAAACTCTGAAACAAGTGAAAATTCAATTTCGAAAATTTAACCAGAGGATCAGATAATGGCATCTCAAAATTGTCAAGACACATCGTCTAGACCAACTTTCGACGCTGAATACGTTGGACTTGTCAAAAAAAAACTACAGGAGTAATTTCCAACCCAAAATTCTACCCAAAGTCGAAAAGATCTCCTGAACGACAAAAGTGATCTCGGCGTCGGCTATAGTTCGAAAGGCCATACAAGTCCCCAAGTCAGAGTAAAAATTGGTGTGGATCACTGTCAGAAACTCAAGTTACTCGCGCTTCAAGGGCCAGAAATTCTTTTTTTGAAATTTAAGTTTTCTACTGTATTGTTGCGGCGCAACACCTAGGGAGCCCATTCCAGTACCTGCTTCGTAAAGCATCTGAAGAACTACAACATCTCCAAAAATCACCAACACCCATCGCCATGTTTTGCGAAAGCTTATGGCCTGAATTTTTTTTTCCTTGTAAAAATCCAAAAATCAGGGGACTTCATATTATAAAGTTTAAGGTAAGCATCGTCAACATGCTAAACCAATGCCAGATTATAATCTGCACCCCAGAAACCCACTGGGGCGGTACCAAGTCCGCTGCGTCTGTCATTTTCGGTTTTTGTCGTCGCTCGTCTACCAAGAATAGTCATACGGTAGGCCGTCTTAAGGTGCAATGCGCTTTCTCCCATTTGGTTTGTGGATTGGGTCGTGGGTGGTGGATTGGGTTGTGGGTCGTTGGGTCGTGGATAC
>JASAMZ010013374.1:0-14096 GCA_030248115.1 Linhomoeus sp. GSCO2_2 | reverse complement strand
GACAATAACCAACGGAGTTTTTACTACTGTAGCTTGTTTTTCTGCTCGTAGTTGGTGAAACGACCGTTTTACGGCTGTAGGCAAGAAACGGCCGCTCGCTGCTGCCACGTACTATGGCCAGGTGTAGATTAGGTAGTCGAGCGCGTGAGACCTATAAACTGGCGCAACACTGGAACCACTGTCGTCATCCTAGGCGCGAGGTTCTTAAGAGACGCTTTCTGAGAGAATCGACCCTTGACTGCAGGAAGACGGACACTTTTTTTCGACCTGCTTCGATTTTGCTAGTTTTCAAGTATGTTATAGTACTTCTCAAGTCAAGTCGAATGCAAGTTGGCGCAACTTCCTAAGTGCTCTAGTTTTCGAGATATGGCCCTTCAAAAATGACCCTATTTTTGGGCCTCTTTAACGTGTGCTCCATAGGAACAAAATTTTACTATTGACCCGCGTTCGCGCAAACGGCCCGTGACACAAGCGATTCTTTTTGGTGGTGATGCACAACACATAGCGCTATACCGTGCTGACAGTTTCGTGAAAATCCCAGGGGTGTTGTGTCGTCAAAATTTGAGCACAAATTTTCGTCCAAAAAATTTTTTTTCAAATTTTCTGAAAATTGCTGCGTCGACTCCCCTTTGAACGCTGAATCGAACGGTGGAAACCGCATGGCGATGCGATGCGTATTTCTCGCGAAAATACACGTCCAAGTTTGGTTTCGCCCCCTTGTAAGGTACATTGAGCTGAGGGTAAATTTTCGCCTGTCATTCGCGCAAACGGCCCGTGACACAAACGATTCTTGTTGGCGGCGAAGCACAACACATAGCGCTATACCGTGGTGACAATTTCGTGAAAATCGCAGGGGTGTCATGTCGCCAAAATTTGCGATTCAACGTTTGTCAAAAAATAAAAAATTTTCAAAATCGCCGAAAATTGCGTCGTCGATGCAGCTTTAGATGGTGATTCGAATGATGAAAACCGCATGATCGAGCGTTGCGCACTTCTCGAGCAATTGTGCCTCAAACTTCGCTTCAAGGTAGTCCTGCGAGCTGCATTAGAATTGAACTTTGAAGCACAATTTCTCGAGAAGTGCCCAACGCTCGATCATGCGGTTTTCACCATTCGAATCACCATCTAAAGCTGCATCGACGACGCAATTTTCAGCGATTTTGAAAATATTTTATTTTTTGACAAACGTTGCCTCGCAAATTTTGGCGACGTGACACCATTTGGATTTTCACGAAATTGTCACCACGGTATAGCGCTATGTGTTGTGCTTCGCCGCCAACAAGAATCGTTTGTGTCACGGGCCGTTTGCGCGAATGACAGGCGAAAATTTACCCTCAGCTCAATATACCTTACACACTAAAGGACTTTATCATAAACAGATTAAATTCCAAATTTGGTCAAAATCGGTTAAGTGTAGCGAAAGTTACAGGCGCAAAAAGGATCGCGGCGCGTTTCTTGTCCCACGGGCGGGGGGTGAATTCTTCTCCTTCTTCTTCTTCTCCTTCTCCTCCAGATCACGCTCTAACGTCCATCCTCATCTCGTCCAGTCGCCTTCTATTGTTGTCTCCACAAACGGTTGTGCGCGTACAATGCAGCATCTAAGCGCCCCCCCCCCCCGTTCAGGAGCCCCTGCATACGTGCCCCAAAATTGCCCTACTCATTTTGTGCGTGCCTTAAGGTGTTCCCCCGCTCGTTCAGGAGCCCCTGCATACATACGTCCCCAAAATTGTCCTCCTCGTTTTGTGCGAGTGTCTCTAATAAGCTCAAGCGCAATCAATAAGACCAAGCTACCAGTGATCTGTCAGTGACATACCAGTGACCTCTAAAAGTGGCATACCAGTGACCCTTCCTCGTCTACGGACTACGATGTCAACGTGCTCGTCTACAGGCATACGCGGTAGAGATGAAACCTTTACTTATTTAGTTAATTAGTCAGTCAAACTTAATTAAATTTGGCATCAGCAGAACCGCCTTGACGCGTAGATTGAACTCGTGCCGCCAGTTCGATCGAATAAATCGACCAAATTTCAGCCAAACCGGCCAATGCAGTGACGCGCAACAGCCGATCAAAGTTGGTACACCCACCATGAGACACCCTGTACCTATTGACAAACATAAAACGCCATAACGCAAATGCGTACGTACACCAAACGAAATTCCTGGTAGAGAACACCTGCACCAAACATTTGGGACGTGTTTTGTTCGATGTGACGTATTTCCACAGGTATAAAACTTCAGATGAACGGCGTCGTATCATGCCGATAACATATAGCGAAAGCGGCGATATCACTGAGCTTTAGATCAGCTGTACAGACAACCGTATCGTGTGAATAGCTGTACTTTGGTTGTGGTATACGTTCTCAAGATACCTTCTCTAGATACGGCTAATAGTGTGTACAAAGTTCACTATACTGTTCGCCAACAAGCTGTGTGTGTAAAAAGTTCAACCTATGCTTTGTGTCTGTCAAATTTTGGTGAACAGTACAAACACAATAAAACAAGAATGTAGACTCGTAGACTTGACTTGTTTGGCAGAATTCTTCTCAAATGAGAGCGAAAACAACGTTTTTTACTGCCGAAATGCAAAATAATAGAATTTCCCAGGAATCAGAAAAACATATTTCTATTGCGGCACGCAATTTTGCCATCAGAATAGAATTTCCCCCTTCTAGTGCTGAGCGCGTACTCAATATTTAACGTTTTGGTTTAAAACTACAATCTCCCTCTGGCGACTGTGCTGCTTTTTGGTTCACTCGCACAAGACTCTGGGAACACGCACAATTGAACTGATTTCTTCAGAAAAGACAATCTTCAGCGAAAACACGCACAGAGCATGTAAAGAAATGGTATGGCGAACAACACGTGCTCAAAAACAACGGGGCGAAGCGAATTCAACGTTCACGAAGAAATCATGTTAATTGAATAGCGCTATTCTGAGGAAACAGCACATCAGTTGCACGCGCATTGAACACCAATGGAATAGCGCTATTCTTGTCGCCGACATCAGTGCAGAATATCTATCTGATCTGAATAGCGCTATTTTGTCGACATCAGTCCAGTGTCGAAACTGAATAGCGCTATTCTCTCGCACGTGGCGCGCGCTGCGGGAAAATAGCGCTATTCCAGCCGTCAACAATAAATAGCGCTATTTTGTCGCCAGCAGTAGACTGTCTAAACTGAATAGCGCTATTCTCTGGCACTTTGCGCGCGCTGCGAGAAAGAATAGCGCTATTTCTGCCGTCAACAACAGCGCGGAATATCAATCTGCTGGTCTAAATAGCGCTATTTTGTCGCCAGCAGTAGATTGTCTAAACTGAATAGCGCTATTCTCACGTACTTCGCGCGCGCCGCGAGAAAGAATAGCGCTAGTCGCAGTTTTATAGCACTAAACTAACTGTCCATATCGATCGAAAACGCTTTCTTACTCACAATCGGGCAGTAACGAGTCTCAAGTTGAGTCTCTATTGCGCCTTGTCGACTGTGCGCCGGCTCGTGGGCACTGGATAACCACCAGTCGGCAGCAACGAACGCGGAAACAAGACTGCGGGGAAGGGGGAGAACGCCGATTTCACTCCGCGGCTCTCTGGCACCACAAGGCCATCCTGGTCGAGTTGACGACTGCTTTGGCGATCGTCCCTGAACAGGGGTTACGTTTATAAATGTGTTGGTAATACAAATGGATACGTTTCTTTGTTGTCAGTTTGCGTGCTGAGGAGCTGCGCCGCTTCCGTTTGATTTGATATTTGACTAGGCTCGGCCAAGTTTTGACTTTTCGTGGACCCCACTTTGGGCTTACATTATCGCGCGATTTTGTAAGCGGTTTGAGTTTGAATTTTGATCATGGTATGGAGCAATGATTATTGAGCCGAAACCTATCAAAAGAGCCAAAGATCGTCTCACTGCGACTTTCCAACGCTGAGAGTGTTACGGACGCACATACGCACGCCGAGCCCTCGTAGGGTGTCGCCCGGCTGAGGCCGGGCGAAAATATATGCAAGCCAGATATAGAAAGCAACAGTACCGTTTGGTGTGAGGTCCAGGACACACTGTCCATCCCTGGTCGCATAGAGCGCGACCTCGGCTGCTGCGTCCGCCTCGAATTCTCCAAGAAAGACGTGAGGGCGCGGCGCCAGACGCTCCTCGCTCCCGCCCAGACACACGAGCACGAAAGGGATCGAGTTGTCTTGAAGGCCCTTGTCTGCATTATGAGTGCAAATATACACATTTCCACATCAAGTCAAAATGGGGCTATCCACTCACTCTCCAAATTGACGTCATCCATTGACAGCAGGCCATTGAAGGAGTGGAGTGCGTAGTCCTCCAGAGTGGAAGGGCACTTGTTGTCCTGCAGAAGCAGCAGGATGAAGGACAAGGCGCTCTGCTTCGCCATGTTCACAGCGGCTACCTGTCCAACCACTTCCTTCAGAGCGTAGTCATCCTGCAGTACTGGCTGCCATCATCACAGATAACTTGTCTAATGATATGCACATATTTTCTTACCATTTTTGTCGCCACAACCAAGTCGATATTCGCAAATTCCGCTCCGCCAGAGATGCAAGCGGTCTCAATAATGGCCCTTTCGATGGACCCAACTTCAACAACCTTCTTCACTTTCGAAGTGTTGTCCGATATTCCCTTGAGCAGAAACTGAAAGCACACTCGAACTACCTCGTATATTACCACCACTGTTGGACGACGACGACGAAGACGACGACGACGACGACGACGACGACGACGACGACGACGACGACGACGACGACGACGACGACGACGACGACGACGACGACGACGACGACGACGACGACGACGACGACGACGACGACGACGACGACGACGACGACGACGACGACGACGACGACGACGACGACTACGATGACGACGACGACGATGACGACGACGACGACGACGACGACGACGACGACGACGACGACGACGACGACGACGACGACGACGACGACGACGACGACGACGACGACGACGACGACGACGACGACGACGACGACGACGACGACGACGACGACGACGACGACGACGACGACGACGACGACGACGACGACGACGACGACGACGAGGAGAGAATCGCTCACGTCTAGGTGTCGCTTTCTCTGAGGAGTGTTCATGTGCTCTATGTTCTTCAGAGCGTCTTCGCTCAAGTTCCTTGAGCCCACTTGCTTCTCCAGCGCCTTGCGCGTTAGTCCGCTCATTTTGCAGAACTGGTTTATTATTCGCAGCTGCTTGTTCTTTTGTTGGGCTAGCGCCTTCGTTTCGTTTAGAATCACATTGGGATCCTCCGTAGCTGGCGCCTTCAAAGTACACGTGGCAAAATTGAAGTTTCAAATACCAAATGTTTTGAGTCAAGGCAGTTTCTAACCTTCTTGAGGAGCTCGTAAGCCTTCTCAAAAATCTTGACACGCTCCTCTGCTGGCAGATTCGCCATGCAGATTTGACAGCGGTTTTGGTTCGCAGTGCCGACAAAGTCGACCAGCTGGTCCTTCGCTCGGCGACCGGCTTCAGAGTTTGCCTGCGAGACCCTCTTCAAGTGACCCTTCAGTCTTTCATCGGCGTAGTCGAACAGACGTTTTGCTGCGGTATGCACTTCGGCTGGTTGCATTGCGAAGTACCAAGTGGGGTCGAGGGCGTTCTTGTGCTGAAACATGGGCTGCCATTACAAAATAGAAACACGTCGTCGTCGTCGTCGTCGTCGTCGTCGTCGTCGTCGTCGTCGTCGTCGTCGTCGTCGTCGTCGTCGTCGTCGTCGTCGTCGTCGTCGTCGTCGTCGTCGTCGTCGTCGTCGTCGTCGTCGTCGTCGTCGTCGTCGTCGTCGTCGTCGTCGTCGTCGTGGTCGTCGTCGTCGTCGTCGTCGTCGTCGTCGTCGTCGTCGTCGTCGTCGTCGTCGTCGTCGTCGTCATCGTAGTCGTCGTCGTCGTCATACATTTAAAGCAACACATGGGATTGAACATACCGTTCTGCTTTTGACATAGCATGCGTCCATACGCGTGCGCACTTCTGCCAGCTCGGCCTTGCTCAGTCTCGGAACAGGCTCTGACCACATGGCCTCCTTTGGATTTGTGAGGCCTCCCTTCTTGTAGACCTCACACCTAATGTGGTCGGTCTTGACGAAGAATGGGATAGGCAATCCCATCTTTGCCTCATGGTTGTTGTCGGTCGTCGAGAGGTGCTTTTGCACTTCGACAGGCAGGTCTGAGGCGTAGACGTCCACTCGAAGTGAACTGAAGTTGGGGAATCTGGCGGCGAAGCGCTCATTGGCGTCGCCCTTTTGCTGGCTCCACTCCGCGACCTGTTGGCGAATAGCGTGTTCAAATTATGAAAAGGTGCGTACAGTATGTGAGCACTATACTACAAGTAGGTACGTAGGCATTGCTCTTACCCTCAGCACCGCCCTTCTTCGGTGAACGCCACAAATGACGCTCAGCTGCACTTTCTTGGACAACTCCTTCTTGTTGTCAAGAAACTGTTGCCTCGTGCAGTCGGCAATGGCGACCAGCGGGGGGAAAGAGTGTCTGATTGACGGCTCCTTGATCAGGTCGTCCGCCATCTTTTCAACTCTCTCTAGAGAGACTGGTCTTTCCAGTTCAGCTGGCTCGGTCAACCGCGAAGCTGCGACGTTCATGAGACCTGAAAACGGGTGACGTAGTGTGATCTGGAGGAGAAGGAGAAGAAGAAGAAGGAGAAGAATTCACCCCCCGCCCGTGGGACAAGAAACGCGCCGCGATCCTTTTTGCGCCTGTAACTTTCGCTACACTTAACCGATTTTGACCAAATTTGGAATTTAATCTGTTTATGACAAAGTCCTTTAGCGTGTAAGGTATATTGAGCTGAGGGTAACTTTTCGCCTGTCATTCGCGCAAACGGCCCGTGACACAAACGACCTCCTTGTTGGCGGCGGAAGCACAACACATAGCGCTATACCGTGGTGACAATTTTTTGTGAAAATCCAAATGGTGTCACGTCGCCAAAATTTGCGAGGCAACGTTTGTCAAAAAATAAAATATTTTCAAAATCGCTGAAAATTGTGTTGTCGCATGCAGCTCAGATATGGTGATTCGAATGGTGAAAACCGCATGATCGAGCGTTGGGCACTTCTCGAGAAATTGTGCTTCAAAGTTCAATTCTAATGCAGCTCGCAGGACTACCTTGAAGCGAAGTTTGAGGCAGAATTGCTCGAGAAGTGCGCAACGCTCGATCATGCGGTTTTCATCATTCGAATCACCATCTAAAGCTGCATCGACGACGCAATTTTCGGCGATTTTGAAAATTTTTTATTTTTTGACAAACGTTGAATCGCAAATTTTGGCGACATGACACCCCTGCGATTTTCACGAAATTGTCACCACGGTATAGCGCTATGTGTTGTGCTTCGCCGCCAACAAGAATCGTTTGTGTCACGGGCCGTTTGCGCGAATGACAGGCGAAAATTTACCCTCAGCTCAATATACCTTACAAGGGGGCGAAACCAAACTTTGACGTGTATTTTCGCGAGAAATACGCATCGCATCGCCATGCGGTTTCCACCGTTCGATTCAGCGTTCAAAGGGGAGTCGACGCAGCAATTTTCAGAAAATTTGAAAAAAAATTTTTTGGACGAAAATTTGTGCTCAAATTTTGACGACACAACACCCCTGGGATTTTCACGAAACTGTCAGCACGGTATAGCGCTATGTGTTGTGCATCACCACCAAAAAGAATCGCTTGTGTCACGGGCCGTTTGCGCGAACGCGGGTCAATAGTAAAATTTTGTTCCTATGGAGCACACGTTAAAGAGGCCCAAAAATAGGGTCATTTTTGAAGGGCCATATCTCGAAAACTAGAGCACTTAGGAAGTTGCGCCAACTTGCATTCGACTTGACTTGAGAAGTACTATAACATACTTGAAAACTAGCAAAATCGAAGCAGGTCGAAAAAAAGTGTCCGTCTTCCTGCAGTCAAGGGTCGATTCTCTCAGAAAGCGTCTCTTAAGAACCTCGCGCCTAGGATGACGACAGTGGTTCCAGTGTTGCGCCAGTTTATAGGTCTCACGCGCTCGACTACCTAATCTACACCTGGCCATAGTACGTGGCAGCAGCGAGCGGCCGTTTCTTGCCTACAGCCGTAAAACGGTCGTTTCACCAACTACGAGCAGAAAAACAAGCTACAGTAGTAAAAACTCCGTTGGTTATTGTCAGACATTGAATATAAGTGCGTTGTGCTTCAGAAGAGTGTAATCCATTGACGTGCGGGAAGCGTAGAAAGCTGTGAAGTTTGTGTGGTGGTACTCGCCACCGGTTTCTCTGTCAAGTCGGAGACACACACACACACACACACACACACACACACACACACACACACACACACACACACACACACACACACACACACACACACATGTGTAACAAATGCGGCGCTTCGCGCCGCCCACCAATTTGTAAGAGAAATATTAGTAGGTACCGGCATTAATTCAGGGAAAGCATTTTCGACTAAACTTATCCACACAAAACTGCGCAAAGGTCACATCACAACGACACGCGGCAACATATTCGGCACATCTTAGCGTGTCGTTGTGACCTTTGCGCAGTTTTGTGTGGATAAGTTTAGTCGAAAATGCTTTCCCTGAATTAATGCCGGTACCTACTAATATTTCTCTTACAAATTGGTGGGCGGCGCGAAGCGCCGCATTTGTTACACTAATGGAATATCGTTTAGTATACTTTCTACGCTTTCTACGCTTCCCGCACGTCAATGGATTACACTCTTCTGAAGCACAACGCACTTATATTCAATGTCTGACAATAACCAACGGAGTTTTTACTACTGTAGCTTGTTTTTCTGCTCGTAGTTGGTGAAACGACCGTTTTACGGCTGTAGGCAAGAAACGGCCGCTCGCTGCTGCCACGTACTATGGCCAGGTGTAGATTAGGTAGTCGAGCGCGTGAGACCTATCAACTGGCGCAACACTGGAACCACTGTCGTCATCCTAGGCGCGAGGTTCTTAAACATTGGTGATGTTGCGAACTGCGAAGGTTGTTTCAAACGTTGCAGTTCAATGGAGAATCGAGTGAGTCGGGGTCTAACAAATGCGGCCGAGACACCGACCCGACTTCGTTTTCTCTCCACTTCGGTTCCTGGAGAATGGGCGCCGTTGGGAGACGGCGCTCAGCGGTCCCATGACGACTGGTGCGTGTTTTAATAATTAATACATTTTAAAAGAAACGCACCACACTGACTGAGCTGGCCTGCTTTAACTTTACAGTTACAGTATGATCAACTGGGTATGAATGTTTGGAATTCTTCTCCAATTAATAATTTCATTCTGAATTTACGACGTCTCAACGCAACCGAACAACTAATATGTATGTAGCTACAACCCCTTGAGCTCTTGTCGGCCTGTGTCTTCTTACAATGGGCGTGGGAATGTTGAGCTCCGAGCTTTGTACAGGGTTCTTCAGTTTGTTCAGGTTACCCAAAATTGAGTAGCAGAAGTCCCTTGTAGAAGAAAAGTCAATAACCCAAACAGCAGCAGAAGCCCCCATAAAACAAACGCCGGGACACCGACCCGACTTCGTTTTCTCTCAAGCTGGGTTCTGGAAATGATGGTGGTGAGAAATTCATTTTAGTGCGAGAAGCAAGATGTATTGGCTTGATAGTCAATCCTACAGTGGTGGTATACCTACAGTATGTACATACATGTACATATTATGTGGCCTATGTACCTACATGCTGACCATATTGGCTAGATGTATTGTAGCAACGGATCGTGAGGGTACCTATGTATATTATGTAAACAAAACATACCGTAGTTATTTCTTGCAATGTGCTGTAGGTCTATCAATGCAATACATACAGTATAATGTGACGAAGCAAAACTGCAGCGCGGAAGTTCGCTTCAACTTGGATTTCTTCAGCGACCAGAAGGTGGAAAGAGAATTCAACAGTCGAGCCGACTGAAATCGCACAGCGCCGTAACACCGACCCAACTTCGTTTTCTCTCCAGAAAGTGTGACACCGTATAATTTCACGTTGCTATTCGCTGCTTGCTTTTGCAGAGGCTAACGCATTTGTCGTAATCCATAATAACGCAGCGCATCAACCCAAACTGACGTTTGTCCTCCTGCTCTTGTCCCTTCGCAGCCCTGGTGCTGGAACGGGCCTTTCTAACCTAACGCATATCGCATTGCAGCTGACATTTGTCCTCCTGCTCCTGTCGCTTCGCAACCCTCGCTGGAACGGGCCTTTCTAACGTAACGCATACCTAGCGCATCGCAGCTGACATTTGTCTTCCTGCTGCTGTCCCTTCGCAACCGTGGTGCTGGAGGCGAGAGGCGGAATGGGGCAAGGCATAATGAAGTGACGGCCAGCAGGGTGTAGAGGCGTTAACCCCACTAATGTGCCCACTTCTCCGCACCCAACCTCTGTTCACTCTACCCCCACGGCGGCGCCGGCGCAAATGTTTTCAGCACATCCTGCCGGCGCAAATGTTTTCAGAAATCAGAAAACAGTGATCCAAATGCCTATTTTCTCCCAGCGTGCGTCGCTTTACAAGGCAACAGTGATTTTGCCGACGTAATCCCAGGACCTTCGATAGAGTGGAGCAATCCAGCTTGAGAAGATGTGCCATTTGAATTCATAGTGATTTGTGTAAGATGGCCTTTGTGGCACAGAGTAACAGGCGATATCTTTCCCAACCGGTTTCGGGCCCTAAACGGACCCTTCGTCAGGGGTAACGATAACAACTGACAGCTAACGACGTTTGGAGCGGCGCGCAAATTATCACTGTCATCTATGTAATTATGCGCGTTCAACGCAACGCAACGGTCTATGCTCTTTCCATTTCTGAAGAAATTTCGCCGCTAGGTCATCAGGCGAAAAAGTCGATTTTCGACATTTTCATATTTTAATTGTAAATATCTCGAAAATACGAAATTAGCAACAGAAACGGACGTCGGATCCGTACTCAGCGACCTTGACTCTACTTGACCACATATGCCAGATACCTTATTTCGATGCGCGGACAGACAGACACACACACACACATTGTCATCCGTATATATACACCTCGCCGCGCTGAGGCGCGGCGAAACAAGCTGTGTGTGTAAAAAGTTCAACCTATGCTTTGTGTCTGCCAAATCTTGGTGAACAATGTGGACAACTTTGTTCACATCATTAGCCGTATCTGGAGAAATTGTCTTGGGAACGTGTACCATACACCAAGTGCAGCTATTCCCACGATTCGGTTGTCTGTTCAACTGATCTAAAGCTCAGTGATATCGCCGCATTCGCTATATGGTATCGGCATGATACGACGCCGTTCATCTGAAGTTCCGATACGTGTAAACTGTAAATACATCACATCCAAAAAAAAAATTGCCAACTGCTGCAGTGCAGTGCAGTCGTTCTTTTTCAGTAATTCCTTTTGGCGCACGACCTTTCTATTCTGCGTTCACATTCAGCTATAAACAAAAGTGGAGGCAATTTGTGGAATTGTAAACATTTCTATCAAATGTAACGCATGCAATTTTATTTCGTTTTGCCAATCATCTGTAGTCTATGCGCTTGCAATTTCTTAAGAAATTTAGCCGCTATTCCATCAGACAAAACTGCCGATTTTGACACTTGTCAATTTTAATTAAATTCTAAATATCCCGGAATTGCAATTTTGAAAATTGTAGAACTGTGTCACAAATTCTTATTGGCACACGACCTTTCCATTTCTGCATTCACATTCGGCAATAAATGACGTTTTTTAATTTTGTCAATTTATGGAATTTGGACAAATAATCTTGTATTTCTAATAAATTCCACATCTGCAAAGAAATTCTTTTGTGTTACAAATTATCCGCGGTTTATGCTCTTTCCATTCCTGAAGAAATTTCGCCGCTACCTCATTAGGCAAAAAAGTCGATTTTCGACATTTTTGTATTTTAATTGTGAATATCTCGAAATTGTAACTGCTTACACCTGTAAAACTATGCCACAAATTCTTATTGCCACTAGACCTTTCCATTTCTGCATTCACATTCGTCAATAAATGACGTTCTATTTTTGTCATTTTATGAAATTTTGACAGATAATCGCGTATTTCTATCAAATTCCACATTTCCTAAAAATTTATTTTGTGTTACAAATTATCTGCGGTCTATGCTCTTTCCATTTTTAAAGAAATTTCGCCGCTAGCTCATCAGACGAAAAAGTCGATTTTCGGCATTTTCATATTTTAATTGTAAATATCTCGAAAGTGCGAAATTAGCAACAGAAACGGACGTCGGATCCATACTTAGCGACCTTGACTCTACTTGACTACATATGCCACATACCTTATTTCGATGCGCGGACAGACAGACAGACAGACAGACACACACACAGACATTGTCATCCGTATATTATATACACCTCGCCGCGCTGAGGCGCGGCGAAAAAATGACCCTGTTTTGGGCCTCTTTAACGTGTGCTCCATAGGACCAAAATTTTACTATTGACCCGCGTTCGCGCAAACGGCCCGTGACACAAGCGATTCTTTTTGGTGGTGATGCACAACACATAGCGCTATACCGTGCTGACAATTTCGTGAAAATCCCAGGGGTGTTGTGTCGCCAAAATTTGAGCACAAATTTTCATCCAAAAAATTTTTTTTTTCAAATTTTCTGAAAATTGCTGCGTCGACTCCCCTTTGAACGCTGAATCGAACGGCGGAAACCGCATGGCGGTGCGATGCGTATTTCTCGAAAAAATACACGTCAAAGTTTGGTTTCGCCCCATTGTAAGGTATATTGAGCTGAGGGTAAATTTTCGCCTGTCATTCGCGCAAACGGCCCGTGACACAAACGATTCTTGTTGGCGGCGAAGCACAACACATAGCGCTATACCGTGGTGACAATTTCGTGAAAATCCAAATGGTGTCACGTCGCCAAAATTTGCGAGGCAACGTTTGTCAAAAAATAAAATATTTTCAAAATCGCTGAAAATTGCGTCGTCGATGCAGCTTTAGATGGTGATTCGAATGGTGAAAACCGCATGATCGAGCGTTGGGCACTTCTCGAGAAATTGTGCTTCAAAGTTCAATTCTAATGCAGCTCGCAGGACTACCTTGAAGCGAAGTTTGAGGCACAATTGCTCGAGAAGTGCGCAACGCTCGATCATGCGGTTTTCATCATTCGAATCACCATCTAAAGCTGCATCGACGACGCAATTTTCGGCGATTTTGAAAATTTTTTATTTTTTGACAAACGTTGAATCGCAAATTTTGGCGACATGACACCCCTGCGATTTTCACGAAATTGTCACCACGGTATAGCGCTATGTGTTGTGCTTCGCCGCCAACAAGAATCGTTTGTGTCACGGGCCGTTTGCGCGAATGACAGGCGAAAATTTACCCTCAGCTCAATATACCTTACAAGGGGGCGAAACCAAACTTTGACGTGTATTTTCGCGAGAAATACGCATCGCATCGCCATGCGGTTTCCACCGTTCGATTCAGCGTTCAAAGGGGAGTCGACGCAGCAATTTTCAGAAAATTTGAAAAAAAATTTTTTGGACGAAAATTTGTGCTCAAATTTTGACGACACAACACCCCTGGGATTTTCACGAAACTGTCAGCACGGTATAGCGCTATGTGTTGTGCATCACCACCAAAAAGAATCGCTTGTGTCACGGGCCGTTTGCGCGAACGCGGGTCAATAGTCAATAAAATAAAAGGAGCACACGTTAAAGAGGCCCAAAAATAGGGTCATTTTTGAAGGGCCATATCTCGAAAACTAGAGCACTTAGGAAGTTGCGCCAACTTGCATTCGACTTGACTTGAGAAGTACTATAACATACTTGAAAACTAGCAAAATCGAAGCAGGTCGAAAAAAAGTGTCCGTCTTCCTGCAGTCAAGGGTCGATTCTCTCAGAAAGCGTCTCTTAAGAACCTCGCGCCTAGGATGACGACAGTGGTTCCAGTGTTGCGCCAGTTTATAGGTCTCACGCGCTCGACTACCTAATCTACACCTGGCCATAGTACGTGGCAGCAGCGAGCGGCCGTTTCTTGCCTACAGCCGTAAAACGGTCGTTTCACCAACTACGAGCAGAAAAACAAGCTACAGTAGTAAAAACTCCGTTGGTTA
>JASAMZ010013366.1:0-16992 GCA_030248115.1 Linhomoeus sp. GSCO2_2 | reverse complement strand
AGAGACACTCACAAGGTTGGGCTTATTTGTTTGCACTCACTCCCTTGGGCTGTGGTCAGAGGCGAGAGGGTTGGCGAAAGAAGGAGGCCAAAGAAAGTACTAAGGAGGCCAAAGAAAGTACTAAGGAGGCCAAAGAAATCACAGCACTCACACTCTTAGGCTTACAGGGGGTGCGCTTATTAGAGACACCGTTTGAAAAGTCACCGGCACACAGACCCGCCCTTAGGCTAAGGGGGCGAAAGACCAGCAGCAAGCACTGGGCCAAAAAAGTACTAACCGGGCCAAAGACCGCCCAGCACCGGGCCAAAGAAATGTACTAACCGGGCCAAAGACCGCCTAGCACCGGGCCAAAGAAATGTACTAACCGGGCCAAAGAGCATCTCCTTACTACTAATGCGCCTTACAGGCATCGATTGCCCAAGTATGACACAAACTTTCTTTGGAAACTCGAGGTAACTGCGGCGAAACTCCACGAAGAAATGCTCAACTTTCTATTGTGACACACTATGGAATATACTCCTCAAATGCCCGAAACACTATGCGATGCCAATCAACCATCATCGGGTACCCAGTTTTTACTCTAAGCTTGTTGGTCAAAAACGTCCAAAATATAGCGCCGCAGGCGACAATTTTTGAAATTCTAGGGAGGTGGGGGTCTTTTAGGGAAGGCGGGAGGGGGGTACCTGGGGGGGGTACGGGAGGGGGGTACACTTTCGGCTAGGGGGGGCTTACCCCTCCTCCCCCCCCCCACCCCCCCCCCCCGGTTACACGTATAACCTCTACCTCACCCCCGCACCACTTCTATCCCCCTCCCAGTCCCTCCTCCCCCCCCCCCCCCCCCCCCCCCCAACATCCCTCTCACTTCTTTGTGATCTTCCTTTCTAAAAGGCGTCAATTTTCGAGGCTGAATTTCATTTGCGCTCAAGAGGGAGTGAAAATCGACAACGACGCATTGGAATCGCTAATCGACGCCTGCGAGGGGGACCTTAGGAAGTCCGTCACCTTTCTACAGTCGGCCGCCAGACTCCACTCGGGTAGTACGGTAGAATTTTGAAATTTTGAATTTGCATGGTTTTGAAGTTGATTTTGGTATTTTTGTGAGGAATTGTTTGTACGGCAAGTTTGTACCCCTCGGCTTAGGTTTTGAACTTCTCTACGGGGGTTCACTATTCAAAGGGGAGGGGGAGGGGGGTTGGTATTTTCAACATCCCTCTAGTGTGGGGAGGTGGACTACTGGAAGGAGTTACTTTTCAAACCTCCCTCTAGGGGGGGGGGGGGGTAGTATTGAAGGGGGAGGCTTATCTTTCAACCCCTCCCTCTGGGGGGATACAATTAAGGAGGGGGGGGGGAGCTTATTGGAGTGCTAGCGATACACGGTACTTTCAACAACGTTTTTTTGTGCAAAATGCAAGCATAAAACCGGAAAAATCGATATTTTTGTAGGGGAACCGGAGGAAAATCGTCAAATCGTTACTTTGGATCAAGTGCGCGAGTTGGTTGGCAGCGTGCCAAGTCCCGTAATGGACACATTCGTAAAGGCCTGTCGCAGCGGCAGATACGAGACTGTGGAGACAACTGTGCAGGTATAATGTATGATCTAGTGGAGGATTACGGTAGTGGCTCGAATAGACGCCCCCTCCCCACTCCTCCATACACAAGGGTGGAAAATCGCTTGCAAATTTTATTGGGCGCGAATGGTTTTTGTGCGGGGCGAATACCGTAATGGTCTAATAAGCCACCCCCCCCCCACTCGAATAAGCCCCCCCCCAAAGAGGGAAATTGGAAAAATCATGTCCCCAGGGGCTTATTAGAGTACTTGCGGTATCTGATTCATGCGAGCAATAAATTTGCGCGCCGACAAATTTTGTTTTGAGGTCGCGTGCAATTTTGCACTATTTCAAATCATTTTCGCTTCATTTTCCATGTACAAAATATCCAAAATTCAGACCATTCGCCGTCTGGGCTACTCGACCCTTCAATTGTTGACTCAGCTGCACGATTTGATAATTGACGACCCCATTTTGGGCGGAGTGAACAAAGCGATGGTTTTGGAGAAAATCGCCGTGAGTTTTTTTAATTTCTATGTTTTATTTGGTTTTTATTGCGTAATTTGTGGAGAAATTCCGTTGTGAGTACTGTATTGCAATGATGAATGATATAAAAGTAAAGTACCGTAACTTGGGCTGGCGCATTATTATGTAACTTTTGTAGTGTTTTGTTGAAAGAGTATCTATTCATGGTAATACTTGATACTGATTTGTACTATCCTATAGTGTTTTACTACACAGTTTACAGAGTGATAGTATCGTATCTGTAGTATTGTATACTACATTCATAGCATGTATTCTAGAGTGTTGAGTGCCATATTTCTATAGTATCACTCTTGTATGTGCTATTTGCACTATTTAGATTTGTTTATACCATTGTTCTCGTGTGTTTTATAGTATTTAATAGTATTTTCTTATTATAGTTGTGCGAGAGTCGCCTATTGGACGGAGCGAATGAATATCTGCAAGCGATGGACGCCTCGGCCACAGCCATGCTAGAATACGGCAAAAGCGTTAGCGATTTCGCCATGGACGAAAACTGAAAGATTACTGTAGCGCGCGCGATTTGAAACTCGATCTGTTCCGTTCGTTTTTTGGTGCTTCGCAAACGCGCGTTGGAAGCGAATCAAGGATGCGCGAAATTTGGCATATTTTCAAGGGTTTTGTCGAGATTCTCAAATTTCGACAGTTTCAAACAGCGTGTTCAAAGCTTCTTTACATTGTTGTGTCGGGTACAGTCCACTCACCAGTGATTTTCAGCAATTCCCGGGAAATTAGCGGAGTATTTGACGTCAAATGAGTCCAAAAAATTATTAGAAGGTACAGTATATGTACATAGGGTAGACACTAGACATAACCGTACCTACACAGTCAGAGAGGCGGGGGGGGGGGGAGCGAAACCAGAGAGACAAAAGGAAACGACAACCTCATATCCGGAAATATACCACGCTATGGTTGAGAACGTATGCTATTGCTAGGAAGGATGTGCGCTTGCGACAGTCGTGAAAGACAGACGGATTTCCGACTGCGTTTCGCTTCGACAACTGTACAACAACTGCAACGCACGGAAGGGACGACGACAGAAAGACTGTGTGTGACAGAGCGACAGAAGAAAGCGACGGCGACACGTAACAAACACAACTCAACGAGCGCTCGACCGCGACACACCCGACTGAAAGCGGTGAAACGTAGCGTCAACCACGCTGCCGTGCCACGCTTCCTGTCTCCAGAACATTCCACTGTAGTTCAAGATCGGTCCACAAGCAAATAAGCGAGTTCAAGCTAAACTACGGTAGTATATGTATTTCTGTGCGTGACACACCCGCACGCACCCACGCACGCGCGCCAGTACGCACGCAGCCACGCACGCACGCACGCACGCACGGACGCACGCACGCAGCCACGCACGCACGCACGCACGCACGCACGCACGCACGCACGCACGCACGCACGCAACCACGCACGCAACCACGCACGCAACCACGCACGCAACCACGCACGCACGCACGCAACCACGCACGCACGCACGCACGCACGCAGCCACGCACGCACGCAGCCACGCACGAACGCAGCCACGCACGCACGCACGCACGCAGCCACGCACGCACGCAGCCACGCACGCACGCACGCACGCACGCACGCACGCACGCACGCACGCACGCACGCACGCACGCAAGCACGCACGCCGAGTCGCCGACAGAGCGAACGAACGCCTCAACTTAGAACGTTTTTCGGTCGCGTCGAGACCCGGGTCACTTTGGTCGAGGTGTCTGCTTTGAAGTGGACCAACTGCAGCATGTGGTTCCGCATGCTCTTGTTGAAGAAGAAGTAGATCAGCGGCTGCACCCCTGAATTATTGTCGAAACGTATAAGTACCGTAGTGCGCCAACAATCCGCCATGGGCGCAGAGTGAATTCCATATCAGAGGCAATGGGTATGGGGCACGTGACGGGGGGGGGGGGGGGGGGGGGGTGGGGGAGCCCCCTTCCGGCCCAAACCCAGGAACTAAAAATTTCAAACATTTTCGCTTGCGACGCCAAAAAACTAACGATTAGCCTGCGGCGCTTTATTTTCAACCAGTTTAAAGCGATTTTAAACGGTTGATGGTATATTTCTGAAATAAATCGGTACTTTTATGGCAATTTGTTTTGGTCCTTTGACCCCTCCCTCGCTTACACATATGGAAGGGACGGAGGGAGGAAACGCCTGAATGTTAAAAGAGCCAATGTAGCTATACCCGAGTTGAGAATGACTATGTTGCTGATGAGTAGACCGCCGGCCAGGCAGCTGTTCAAGTGGGCGCAGGTGAAGCCCACAATCTCCTTCGACCAGGTGAAGCTGGCCACCTCCAGCTGCGTCACCAGACAGATGATGGCGCCCTGCGGCGACGAACGGGCGGCCATGCGCGCACCAACTAACGTATGCACCTTGTTGTCTACAGTACAAAGGCGCGGAGGCTTATAGAGCAGGCTTGTCGGTTGGATCCAGGGTCATACCGTACCTCCCCTGTCTTGGCAAAGACAGAAACTTCGACAGATATTCCGTCGAAATCGGTTGTCTGAGTGGCCTACTCTATTAAAGACAAGATTAGTAGATGGGGGCAAAGCCCCTCGGGACACTCCTCCCCTCTTTCAGAAGAATTTTGGGAGTTGAGTCATGCTGCCCATTGATCAACATGGCATGTCTGTGAGGCTTAGTGGCCATTCTGATCGCAAAAATAATAGCAAACTCGGAATTGTGACCCTCCAATACCCCACATTAGACATACAACACACCTTGCATCAACTGAAGTGACACAACCAGGTTTTCCACTTGAGGCCACGTAAGGTAGCAAACAAATTCTTCAAAAATGGCCCCACACATCTCGAAACGAAAGGACAACGTAAAATTCGTGATCAGCGTCCCCGAAAAGCCGGAATCGAGTACTTACACGGTAGGTGCCCGGACAAATCCGACAGCCAAAATTATGAATTCAAATTTCCCGCCAAAATATGAGTCGGACGAAAAAAGTGATTATAACGAAAACAACATATCTTTTGATGCTCTATCACGTGAAAGTTCAACTGACACCGAAATGTCTCAACTGACCCCACTTTGCACCGAAACACCGAAAATTTGTTGGAAAAATTGAAATTTTGCCCAAAAATTGCAGCTGCCGAAAGCTGAAAATCTGCTCCAGTGAAGATATTTGTAAGCCTCAAAAACTCTGTTAGTATCGTCGAAATCTATCAACGCAGCAAAAAATGGGAAGCGTGGAACTTTCAATTTCGACCAAAAATCGGTATTTTTAAATTTTCACACGAAAGTCGACAATTACGAATAAAGTGACCTACTACAAAGTTGTAGCGCTCGCCGAGCTCTATCGAGTGGTCTTACTCCCGCCTCGATATGAGCACCCTATCAAAAGTTACGCCTGCTCAAAGCTTCACCCGGAAACCTGGGACCCAAGTTTGGGCTGAATTTCCCGGGCCGGAGCATACCTGACCGGATTTCTAGAAGCGGATTCGGATTCACCTATCTAAGCTTATCAGTATGCCAAAAATCTACTACGCTCGCTTCTTACACAACCAAGATCCTAACTGGGTAGTAAACCCTACTTTTGGGTAAAAAAACCCGTTTTTTGCTACCCGGCCCGGGCAGACCCGGACCCAGCCCGACGAAACCACGCGATTCGGGTAGCCCAGTGTCTTTTACATATTTGGCCCAAAGCTCGTCTCGCTCCGTTCTACCGGAACACTATTCTAAGCGTCCAAAGTTCGCCGGAGGCCAAAAACCGGGTTTTTGGCAACTTGCCAAAAATCGGGTCCCGGACGGAAGTCGAGACGCACACTGCGCCTTCCCGAGACCTATAGAATAAAAAAAAATTGACCCCTATCGGCCACCTCTAGCCCGACTGTTGAGCGTTTGAATTTACACAGAATCCGCACCATCACTATAGCACTCCTCCCTTTTGGAGGGGAGGAGTGCCAACAAGCTGTTTTAAAAAAGTTGAGTTGTTTTATTAATACAGAGTGGTTTGTGAGTGTTTTAAAGTGGAAGAGTAAAAGAGTGGATACTTTTGTAAAGTATTTCGAAGCCTTTCCGATATGACGCGCGCCCGCCCGGAGTCCACTATTCATGCGCTACTTCTGACACGCTCCTTTCTGAGAGGTTCTTGCAGGGCAACATTGGGATCGCCCGGGATTAATTTTTTGAGCAAGAGACACGCATTTCTGAGCGGTTGTTGCAGGGCAACATTGGGATCGCCCGGGATTAATTATTTTTGCAGACAAAGTTGTTCGTAAGACAAGGGTTAAAAAAAACAAACGTACCGGGTTTTTCCGATTAGAAGCCCCGGGGCTTGTATTAGGTTTTGACCCTTTTGCCGAGGCCACTTTGACTCCAAATACAAGCCCCGGGGCCTGTATTTGGAAAGGCTGTTTTATACGTATTTTCTTCTGCTTCCCACCTAAAGAGCGCAAATGTAAAGCAACGTGACCACTAGAGAAAATTATGGAGCACTAACGCCACAAATACTAATTATATGAGTACTGCCTCATTGCAAAGCATTATCGGACCATTTTGTTCCCTTCTGCACCCACACAGAGACCTCTGAGGCTTCTTCAGCGACACCGTTGTCGCTAATTTCGTGAAAACAAGTGACAAACGTCATTAGACGACAAAATTTGTACCTCTATTTCAGCTGCAAAGTGTCATTTTGTGTGGTACATTGAGTGATTATCTGTCTTGAGTTGGCATCCCACACAGAAATTCTGTCTCCTAATAGAAGCCCCGGGGCTTCTATTTGGAAAGAAAACTTAATACAAGCCTCATGGGGCTTGTATTTGGAGGGGCTTCTAATCGGAAAAACCCGGTATTTCTTTAGGAATGACCGTTCAACAACTGCCTCAACGTGAGCTTTAAAACGGTCAGACGAATGCCGCTCTACAACGTAAGACGAGCGAGTTAGGGCCCATTTGCTGTTTGAACCTTTGGGTTACTGTAGCTCGCGATATTCAAACTTTTGAGTTTCGACCAATAGGAGAACAAACGATCAGTGAGCCAAGAGCTATCCAGCAACTCAAGATCGTCTCTCTACGACGCACGCTGAGCGAGTTAGAGCGATTTCTATGCTAAAAACGCGAGAATGTCGCTTTTCGTGGTGCGTGTTTGCGTAATTAACAAAATTTTTACGCCAAGTAAAAGAGCACGTCGTGACCTTTTAGTTGACCTATCGCACGCCGCTCTACGACGTAAGACGAGCGTGTTAGAGCCGTTTTGCGTTTTGGACCTTCGGGTTACTGTAGCGCGCGCAATTCAGACTTTTGAATTTCGACTTCTCTTAACGAAATTATCACTGTGCCGAAACCTATTCAACGAACTCAAGATCGTCTCTCTATGACGGAAGACGAGCGAGTTAGACAAGTTTTGCGTTTTAAACCTTTGGGTTACTGTAGCTCCCGAAATTCAAACTTTTGCGTTTCGATCAATAGAAGAACAAATGATCAGTGAGTCGAGAGCTATCCAACCAACCCAAGATCGTCTCCGTACGACGCACGCTGAGCGAGTTAGAGCGATTTCTGCGTTAAAAACGCGAGAATGTCGCTTTTCGTGTTGCGTGTTTGCGTAATTAAGAAAATTTGTAATGCCAAACGAAAGAGCACGTCGAGACCTTTTAGTTGAGCTATCGCACACCGCTCTACGACGTAAGACGAGCGAGTTAGAGCCGTTTTCCTTTTAGACCTTCGGGTTACTGTAGCGCGCGCAATTCAAACTTTTGAATTTCGAAGTCTCTTAGCAACATTACCAGTGAGTCGAGACCTATCCATAAAGCCCAAGATCTCCTTCCTACGACTTACCAACGCCGAGATCTGAGAGCGTGACGGACGGACGAACGCACGCACGCACGCACGCACGAAAAGCTCTCGTAGGGGTTCGCCCGGCTGAGGCCGGGCGAAAAAATGAAAAAATCTGGCAAAATGCTATCGAAATTACACAATTTTATTGATTGTTTTCCACCCCAACCTGGACCAGTAGACTGGTCTCAGTGGCCTTCTTGGTGGCCGTCGCCCCCTGCTGTGACTGCGCCCCTCCATAGGTGAGGCGCAGCAGGGCGAATGTGGCCACGTACAACGTCAGCGAGACATAAGGGAGTTTCTCGTTGGAGAAACTGTAGTAGGTATCAACCTGCGTCAGGTGGTAGCGGTCGTTGACGGTCTGGAATTCGGTGGTTCATTGGGCCAGAATGGGGGACTTGCGTTCGTGCGCGATGAGCGCAAAACTCACGCACGCACGCATGCACGCACGCACGCACGCTCGCACGCACGCACCCACGCACGCACGCACGCACGCACGCACGCACGCACGCACGCACGCACGCACGCACGCACGCACGCACGCACGCACGCACGCACGCACGCACGCACGCACGCACGCACCCACGCACGCACGCACGCACGCACGCACGCACGCACGCACGCACGCACGCACGCACGCACGCACGCACGCACGCACGCACGCACGCACGCACGCACGCACGCACGCACGCACGCACGCACGCACGCACGCACGCACGCACGCACGCACGCACGCACGCACGCACGCACGCACGCACGCACGCACGCACGCACGCACGCACGCACGCACGCACGCACGCACGCACGCACGCACGCACGCACGCACGCACGCACGCACGCACGCACGCACGCACGCACGCACGCACGCACGCACGCACGCACGCACGCACGCACGCGCGCACGCACGCACCCTCGCACGCACCCACGCACGCACCCACGCACGCATCCACGCACGCACCCACGCACGCACGCACGCTCGCTCGCACGCACGCACCCACCCACGCACGCACGCACGCACGCACGCACGCACGCACGCACGCACGCACGCACGCACGCACGCACGCACGCACGCACGCACGCACGCACGCACGCACGCACGCACGCACGCACGCACGCACGCACGCACGCACGCACGCACGCACGCACGCACGCACGCACGCACGCACGCACGCACGCACGCACGCGCGCACGCGTACCTTCTGCTCCTCGCTGATGTTCCATTCGAAGTAGTAGTAGAAGTAGTGGGGGTGGAACTTCTTGGTGCGACCGACCACCTCGCGTAAGATAATCTTAAACCAGGACAGCAGCTGGACGATCGCGATGACGATGGCCACTCGTCTGCCCTTAACGACGCGCCTCAACATTGTGCAGGAGCCCCTGCATAGAAGCGCTCAGGTGGGGTAAAACGTCGCCAAAACGGTTTTGAACGTAGGCACATCAACCTCGTATGACACTCAATGATGCTACTAATGTCGATCTATCGGCGTGAGACCAACGGAAGGACAGAGACTCTTTGCGCGGGAAATAGAATTGTCAATTGGTAGGGATTTCTGTCGTCCAACCTCAAATAGGTTCTCGTGCAGCCAGGGCCAGAAGAAGACGGAGAAGCGATTGAGGGCGATGAAGAAGCTGGTGAATATGCAGAAGTGAAAGCCCAGAGTGTCCACACTGGCCAGGACGGTCAGAGGCCAACCCTTTGAAATGGGGGGGGGGGGGGGTGCACAAAAAAAATAGCGTATTGACCTAACGGTACCTGCCCGAATAGGTGCCATCCAGCCAGCGAAACCGGCACCGCGACCAAATACTGTCCAATAAAGACTCCAGTATCGCCGGCTCCAAGCAACCAAACCAGCACGTAAAAGCTGTGCTTCTGATGGTAAACCTTTCGGTGAACGTACAGCACGTAAAACACCGCCGCGTACCCAAATACGCCTAAGGGCACGTTGCAAAAGTATGTAGGAATTGGATTGTGCGCACCACTGCGTCGTTGCGTTTCGAGCATTGCGTGTTTACCCTGCATGCGGTGGCGCTTCCAAAGGTAACCCATTTGAATTTGAATACGGTAGAGATTGTTAATTGTTTGCAAATTTCGCGTGCCTGGTTTGTCGTATGAAGCGTGAATCGTGAAGGTGAAGGTCTGGTTTTGAAGCCTATTGTATTCGAATAGGTATTTGAGGTATTTGAATGCGTTGGTTCCAATCCAAGTCGCTGAAGTTAGTCCCGCGGACCCTGCAACGTGCCCAAAGTAGTGAAGACGAAATAGCTGCCTGCGGCGGCCAGTCGCTCCGACAGAGGGGGAATCATGACTCCTCCTCCGATCTTCCCTGTTGTTGGAATCGTGGTAACAAACAACGGATGTTTGGAATCCGCGCAAGAATACGCGCAGGAATGTACTCTGCTCTCAGCCACCGTTCTGAAGCTGTTCAATGGAATTCAGACCAGATTTCACTCGGTCAAACTGTAGGGTATTTTAGCGCATCGTCAAGCCTGTAAAATCTCGCCAAAGTCTTGTACGGAATTTGCACACCTGATAGCACTTGGGGGTACAGTGAGCGTGTACAAATAATGTTGGCGAATCTTACACGACACTACCTAGAGCGATAGCAAGTAAAGTGCATATGGTAGGTAGGATATGTTGCTTCATGGATCACTCGGTGCGGTAGAATGTCTATACTATGAAACGGCAAAGTGTCAGTACTGAATCCGCCAAGTGAGCCAACATTCTTTCACGGGGCTGATTCATTATCTTTGGCAGTTGGACAGCAGGGCAACGAGAATTTGGCTTGACTTGTTATTCCCAGAGGGCAGGGGAGGTGACGCAAAGTGTAAACAGTGTGCATCATTGCCAAATCTAGTAGGCGCGGAAGCCTCTAGCGGTCAAATGGCATTGGTCGAGAGGCTTGCAGGTCCCATGATTGGGTTCTATTTGTGAGGTGGGGTCAGTTGAGAGACCCTACAAGTTCGCCTCCAAAAGTCCAAAACACTGCCAACGAGAGTTGATTAATTTGGGAGTGTGAACAAGCTCTGTTTTTAAAAGGTTTAGCCTAGTATTCGGACTAGGAGGGAAGAAGTCGCAAATGTGTGAATAATAGCCTCTCTTGTTTACCACCATTCGCAAAGAACCAGGCAAGTCGTCCGGGGGACGCAGTATACTCCACAAATTTGAACTCCTACGCACGGTGACTCCTCTGCTGTTTGTGGCCTCCTGGCACCCCCCAATCGCAAAAGCAATGCTGAATTCGTGATCTACATCCCAAAATACCCCAGATTCGACATACAACACCCCTAGTTTCCTATGGACTCCAGGAACTGAAATTCTGCACTTAGGGTACAGTAGCATACAAATTCGTCGTAGGTACGTTCAAACATCATCTATACACTGAACGGATGCCAAATTCGTAATCAGCGCCCCCGAAAACCCCGAAATCGAGCATAATATTGGAGGTCGACCCGACACCCAAAATTCAAACCGACGCGGCAGGGATACTGTAGCTCTGTAAATTTTTCAAAAATTCCTTTCCGGGCCAGATTTAAGCGCAGAATCGTTTGAAACCACTTTTGGAACGATTCGGCAACGCATTCGAGCGCTATAGACGCCGAAACGCGAAAATCGCAATTTTCGACCCCGGACCCAAAAAGTTGCAGGAAGATAACTTTTTTGTGTTACAGCAGATTTTCTCCGTTCACGGCTCATTCGATAGAGGACATCTGGGAAGGAGCAACAAAAGGGTCTCGCCGCTCTAGCTGCTATGTAGCTCGCACAGCAACCCGTCAAAGTCGGAAAAAGCGCAAAATTCGCGAATTTTTCAAATTTGGCGCCAAAATGGGTCCCGCAGCGATCCAATTCTTTTTTTGCACCCTCGGCGCTATCGAGTACTACAACATATCAAAAGATAGTATATACCATTATATGCAACTTTTTCGAGTTCTACCTTGTTTAACCCATTTTTCAGTACTTTGAAAATTTAAATTTTTGAATTTCCCGCCAACGGAGTCCCGCAGCGTGACCCCGTTGGTCGTCCACCCTAGCCCCTAACTAGACCTACCCAACGCAAAAGAGCGTTTGTAAATCGACCACTTCAAGCGCGAGCCCTGTTGTATCAAAGTTTCTGCTTTCGCGCACAACCGCTATATACTCCACACTTTTTTGTGGAGTATAAAAATCGCATGGCAGGCAATATTGGCATCGCCCGGATACTGCTTTTGGAGTAACAAATAGTGCGACGCGAGTTTCCAAACGACGCGTCAACCGTCGCTAGACGAGCGAGTATGAGTCGTTTGAATGTGGAAGGTTTACGAAAGAGTGCCCGGTCACTTGGCGGTCTAGCAGAACTGGGCGATGATGTATCCAAGAAGTGTACTCGAAGCCTGGATTGAAGACCTGAGAGCAGTCCTAGAAAACGATAATGCCAGTTTCTCAGCCTAGCCTGACCCTTTGCCCTAGTTATAGGCCGAAATCTGCCCGATTTCCATTATTGAGTGCCAGGATAAGCCTGTCTAGTCTAAGCAAAAGAGCATAGGCAAAGAAAGCAGGCACTGCCACAAAACTCAGGAAACTGCAACTAAGAGGTCAAACTTCGAACATTAGCAAAACAATTGTAACATGGTCAATCCCCCAGCCTTACATTCTGTGAACTGGCAAAATCAAATTTCAGTGTATTGTATGCTTTTCTCAGTGTTCTGCGCTCGCCTTTCTTCGAGAGCGTAACAAGACGACAACGACAATATACGCTCCACAGGTGTTTTTTAAAACGCCCACAGACGGTACACTAAAGCGAAGACGACTCTTGGCTGCCTACTCTGCGAGATTTCGCTTCACTGTAGATACTAGAAGCGGAACTATCATCTATGGCCGAAAGCTAGAATCTGAAGAAGCCAGGTAATGTATACTACCGAAATCCGACTAGTACGATTGTCACTCGCGTCTACTGAGCATACCTTCGGTAAGGGGTAATCACGCAACACGCACCGACAGAGTGAGCACACTGCAACAGCGAGCGAAAAATGCACATTTTCAGATCGCGCGCGCCTGCATAAACACACCAACATCCGCAGTACGCAGCTACCGTGTCTCTCTACACCAAAAGAAGAAAGAAAATTTCAAATTTCGCGCCAACACTCCCAAAATTCAAAAGAGGCTGTCCCTTCTGAACTTGTCCCTAAACTGCTTGTGCTCGGGATGGTGTCTGAGGCAGTCGACCATTTGCTCCGGTTTCAGTTCCCCTATGCAGATCTTGTGCACGGCCACGAAGAGGGGGAATCTGCAGTAATAAACGCGTGCAGGAGCCCCTGCATGGAAGATGGAAGCGCCCCACCACCTACCCCCCCCCCCCCCTCTTCAATAGCCTGAGGGTACGTATGCCATTGTACAGGCGGAAGGGAGACAACCCCCCCCCCCCCCCCCCCCATGGGTTTGAGAACATTTTTCTGAGACCCCCCCCCCCCCCCCGCGTCCGAACAAAAAATGTGCAAAACCCAAAATCCGCCTGCATTTTCGGTTATTTTCAGCTAGGTACACATTTTGCCGCGTGGCGTTCCATTTCGTGAAATTGTGCCCAAATCTGTATTTTTGACCAAATTAAGCTCTTTTCATCACTTATCGGCAGTGGCAGGCCCAAGATTTTCGAATAGGGGGGAGGGCGCCACTTCAGAAATTTTTCGACTATTTTTCCATTGCGCCGCAGGCGCAAATTTTTGCATTTTTTAGCCGTTTTACAGCAAAATTGGCCTTTAAAATGACTGTTTCGGCTTATCAGAAGCAAAAATTTTGCCCAAAAATAGCGCCGCAGGCGAAAATTTTGCGTTCTTTGGCCGAAAATGTACCAAAATCTGTCAAAAATAAGCGCCGCAGGCGAAATTTTGCCGATTTTAAATATAGGGAATTTTACTTAAAATTGCGCCGCAGGCGAAAATTTTTGCATATATGCGCCTTTCCTAAGGAAAATTTTTCCCTAATGTCGGGAACAATGGGGGGGGGGGGGGGGCGGGGCGCCCCCCCCCCCCCCCCCCCCCCCCCCCCCCCCCCATTGGGCCCGCTAGTGCTTATCGGCCATCTTATACACCACAAAAACGGACTCACTGAGCCTCCATTTTGTGAGAGTTAATCATGGTGTAGACTTGCTCGGCCGTGTGAGGCCCCTGCAGTTTTTGGCCATTCAGCAATTCTTCTTCCAGCACTTCTATGGGCTGAAATGGTAATTTGTGGCCGATTTCTAATTACAAAATAGGAAATATTCTACAAATTACAATGCAAAATATCACTAATTCCAGCACAAAACTCTACAACTTCCAGTGCAAAATTCTGTACATTCTGGTGCGAAATTCTATGATTTTGGTGCAAAATTCTTCTCATTTCATGCTCAGTGACAATTCTACAAACTCACGAAGACGCTAGAACGGCTGGCCTGGCTTCTCCAGAAAACATTTAATTCGAATTATGCCTTATTTGTTTCGCAGTAGTTGCCTCAAAACGCTACAAAATGCGCTTGAAAACGCGCCCACTTTTCCAGTCTTGACGAACGCTTCGCAACACTTGCGATTTCGGCCCCCGTAGCAAGTCGTGACCAAATCGGCCACGCCGCACGACTCGAAAAACGTCTCCAAATTCGAGCCCGGATAAAAATGCTCGATGAACTGTAAAAATTGCGCGAAAATAGCTCATAATTACACAAAAATTCACAAAAATCCACCAACTTTCGTCATCTCCATCAGTCCCAATCGAATGACGGCCGCTTTGGTGTTGTCGCCATAGCCCAAACCGTCAGTGAATCCCGCGCCGCAAGCGACCACATTCTATGATCGAAACTAGTTGAACGCTGAAGGGGACCTTCAGGTTGGCACTCCGCTTGAGCCGAAGCAAAGCAGACTGTCGCTCGTCTCGCTACTCGGGTAATAAGCCTTCACGGAAACAAACGCCGGATTCGTGTTCAGTGTCTACGACAATGTTCGAACAAGTTTGGACAAGTTTGGACGTGTTTGAATGTGTTTGGACAAGTTTGGCGTGTTTGGGGCGTGTTCTGACACCAAAAGCAGGCTAAAAGAAACTCATATCGAAATATAAAAGCTGGATTCGCGTTCAGCACTGCTGAATACCCCAGACACAACTGTCAACTCAATTTTGAAATTTCGACCCCGGACCCAATTTTTGGCCGGCCGGGTTGCGAAATCAGCGTAAAGGCGTCCCAAATCGCAAAACAAACACCGGATTCGTGTTCAGCGTCGCCGAAAACCCCCGAAACAAGTGAAAACTCAATTTCGAAAATTTGACCCCAGGATTCAAAAATTCGGCGCGGCCGGGATACGGCACCACAAAATAGTCAAGACACTTCATCTAGACCAACTTTTGACGTAGAACACGTTGCGATTATCAATTTACCGCTAAAGGCATGCTTTCCAAGTCAAAACTCCACCCAAAGTCGAAATTCGGAATTTTTCGCTCGGGACCCGGCACTTTTGTCACCGCAGATCTCCCGAACGACAAAAGCGGTTTTGGTCTCAAACGAAAGGTCATACAATTGTCCTTGCCGGATCGAAGAGTTTGCGAAAATCCACCGTCGCAAACTCGAGTTACGATTTTTTAAAGGTCGGAAAAAATTTTGACAATTCAAATTTTCTACCGTACTCCCGCGTCGGACCACCTAGGGAGCCCTTTCCGGCGGTGCCGCCTAGAGGGTCCAAGGACCTACAACACATCCAAAAATCACCAAAATCGGCCGACATTGGCGCAAGTTATGCCCTGATGTTTTTTTACTTAGTAAAAATTCGAATTTTTGAATTTTCGCAAAATTCTTCCACCACCGGAATTTTCTAGTTTCTTGTCCACGCAGCGCGTCGACTCAACCTATCTAACGCAAAAAACCGCTTGGCGATCCGATTTGTGTAGCGCGAGAAAAGCTGTTAAGATGATTCTGTTCAATCCGACGCCCCCTATAGCACTCCTGCTTTTGCAAAGCGGAGTGCCAAAATGTGTAAACAAAAATTGCGCGGAATAACCATATTTTGCCGAACCGCCCTCACCCAGGAAGACAATTTTGTGAAATGGCACGTGCAGGACATAAAATTTCGCCGGCGATACAATTTCTAAGCAATTTTTGAAAATATTGTTAGTAAAAATGACAAAAACCTTCACTCCGCAACGTAAAAATTGTTGACGCACTTTTCGTAGCGTCTTAGGTGCCTCCCCCCCCCCCCAAATCCTATCTCCCCCACTCTGCGGCCGATATTCCTATTTTCAAATTCAAATCTTTTTCAAATTATTCGTGTTTTTTCCAATTCCAAAGCCACCGTATACCTTGAGCGCGCCTCACATCTCCACCTTATTGGCGTCTTCCACCACGACAATTCGAAAGTTCTCGTCTGATAGACGCTCTTGAGCATGGGGCCCGTTGTCGTGAATGAACACATAGCCTGATGGGAAGTAATTTCTACATGTATTTTTATAAATTTTTTGGATTTCAGAAACGAAAAGCCCCACCAATGGTCGCCTCGCAGAAGTGGTCCAAGGCGACTTCGTGGGCCAAATTCACGCCCATCAGCACGGTGACCTCTATGTTGAGAATGTCCTGTATGACCTCGGAAATTAGCTTGATCCCGCCGTCCTCTCGAATGGCCAGACCCTATAAGTAGGGAGGAAAAAAAATTGGTCGAGGGGGGGTGAGGGAGGGAGGGGGGTGTGGTGAGGGAGAGAGGGAGGAAGGGAGGGAGGGGGGTGTGGTGAGGGAGAGAGGGAGGAAGGGAGGGGAGAGGAGAATGATCATAGGTGCGATTGGGGGGGGGGATAGGGGCCCCCCCTGGCCCAATTCTGGATCGCACCTATGGGACTAATGTAGGCAATGAGTGATTTCATTCATGCCTAAGGCGTTTCGCATGCCGCTGTCGCTTATATCTTGAGGGTTGTACGCTCATCGAGAACCACCAATGACCATCGTATACTTCAAAGCCCATCTATAAAGCTTCTACAATAGTAAACAAGAAGAACAACCAGCCACGATCAGCCACACACTGCCTACACTGATGGGGAGGAGGGGATCGGCCAGAGAACAGGGAGGAGTGGGAGGGGGAGGGGATGATGTGGAGGGGGAGAGGGGGGGGGGGAAGGGGCATAGGTGCAG
>JASAMZ010013365.1:0-11601 GCA_030248115.1 Linhomoeus sp. GSCO2_2 | reverse complement strand
ATAGATCCCAAACTGTCTGAAGAGGCGCTGAATTACCCAGATGCAGCCGATCTCATGTAGGCTGTTGTTCCAGTGGCTTCCAGAACTTGCAGTCACCACATCCATCGTGTATCTGTCCAGACTACTCAGGACTATGGCTTCTCACTGTCTGTTTGTTTATGCAGGCAACTTCATTGTCTTGTCTTCTTTAGTCTTTTGCTGTTCTTTCTTTTGCTTTCCTCTTGTCTAGTACCAATCATGTTTCCAGGTTTAGTCTTTGTTATTATCCCAGGAGGCTCTTTTTTCATTTGTTTGATTGTCCAATGCTGTCTTGGTTAGTCTGATGACTAATTGACATGAAACTGTTATTGCTGTATATGGTCCATGTTCTATTGTTTTGCTATGGTGAGTTCACTTCCTTATTACCAAAAGCCAAAGCACAGTGCAGTCTTCTGTTTTTATGAAAACTATAAGTACTGATGAGCAGCGCGTATTGACGATGATAAGAGCAAATGGTTATTATTTAATGGTTACCAGGTTACAAGGGATGGTGCTAAGAATAGGGGCGCACACACGGCTATTGATGCTAGATATACGCGCGCCACGAGTTCATTGTATCAATTCACATGTTTGTTGTTACAATGTGGAACGTGCAGGGAGGTGAGCAAGAGCCACCAGCTGCAGCTGCTGTCATCACCTGCTACATGGTACAGTACCCACTCAATTACAACAAACACACGAGTGTGCCAGGACAGGGACAGTGAATGTGTTTACACTAGCCAAGTATGTATGTAGGAGCTCAATTATCCTACACTGATCTAAACTCACTAATTGCTGTGTTCACAATGTATTGGCAGCTATGCTGTTCATTTAACCTCAAATTGTGCAATATGTTATATTTACAAATACCTTATATCCTGTGAATATTTTACAAAATTGAATATCCTGATGTTTTGTAGCCACAAATTATCCTGGTTATGCTCTTCTCATTTCTAGAAATTTTGCTGTTATCCATTTCAGGAATTGATTTTACTTTTTTGATACTTTGAATTAATAATTTAATTGCAGTATTTAATGCTGTAGAACCATGTCACAAATTCTTATTGGCTTTACGACTTTTCAATTTCCTGCATTCATATTCGTCAAATAATCATTTATTTTGTTAATTTTATGAAATTTTGATAATAATTGGTACTTCCATGAAATTCCGCATATGCAAAATTTCTTTCTTCAGCTTCTGTTGTTCACGTTGTAGCTACTGAAACTCCAGCAACATTGGCGATAAACTCCTGCTACTTCTTACTACCGTATAAGTACAACCAAACAGAGTCGCGAAAGTTCAACGATAATTTGTGTTTGTTAAATTGTAACAGAATAGTGAATTTCATTCGCATAATTAGCCGCATCTAGCGAAGGTAATTTTTTAAAACGTGTACCACAATTCAAATATGACGCTCAGCTACGTCGTTAATATTTTTACCAGCTTCAGCGATATCGCCGCGTTCGCTGATATGGCTAAAAAAATTCGGCATGATACGACGCCGTTCAATATGTAGGTTTTCTATTCTTTTATAAATACGCCACATCGAACAAAAAACTTGCCAAAAATTGTGGCGTTTTTTATAAAAATTCATTAATCGACTAAACAATTTTTTTAGTTAAAAATTGCTTTTTATGGCTTATGTTTTTTCTATTTTCTTAATAATTTTGTTGATGATCATCAGTAGAAAAAACTCGATTTTCGATATTTTCATATTGTAATTGTAAATATCTCCAAATTGCAATTTTTCAAAACTGAAAAAACTATGGTCACAAATTCTTACTTGCTTGCGACCTTTCAAATTTCCGCATTCACATTTGTCAACAATCAGTTCAGGATGAGTTTAACGCGCTACACTATCGTTATCAACGCCACAATTCCAGCCTGACGTTGCCTCACGCGAGCGTGGCACGCGTTTTCCCGAACATGCACAAATTTTGCGCGTTTTCAAAAAAAATCTGACTTTGATCGTTTATAAAGTGAGCTTTGTGTAAGCTAAGAGCCTGCTGATACTTGGTATCTATAGACTGCCTGTTGGCGATTGTGTATTGGCCAGGTGCCACGCGTATCCACGCAGCCACGCGGGAGCAACGACTGCGGCAATTTTTCAAACTTTGGCAGCAAGCGTAAAAAAAAGTCGCCCGAAATCTATTTTCTTCGTTTCGCTTTTATTCTATAGCCAAGAGTCTTATCTATCGAAATATGGGGGGGTGCGCGGCGGGTGTGGTGTGTTTGGGGGTTTTTTCTCGCCCGTTTCTGTCTCGTTCGTGTTGCGTTTTCGCGATTTGGCGTTCTCTTGCTGTTCTCTGCTTTGGTCGATGGTCTTTTGCCTTTTGCAAAACGAAATGAATTCTGAATCTGGAGTAGCTATACTTTTGATTTAGTGTATCTATTTCAGCAAACTTGCAGCGTGTAGTGTTGTCTAGGGCCATAATGCAGTTTTCAATTTTTGTGCGGCCATTTTGGTGCCTCATTTGATTCCAGATTGGAATTGCTTTAGGAGACTGCCATATGGTAGTCGTATACGCCAAATCGAGGTCGCTGATCCGAATTTCGCATTAGTTTTGCGTCGAGGTCTCCCAGCAGGATTTGCGGAGCAATACGTAACTGAACGAAGTACAACTGCAAAAAACGATTCGTGGAACGACTTAGGAAGCTGAGGTTTCTTTTCCGGGCTAGATATGTTGTCGAGGACTATAACATATCCAAAATCGATCAAGTATTGCGAAAATTATGGATGGATAACGCTTTTTAATGTACTACAAAATTCGAATTTTTGAATTTTCTCAAAATTTTTCCACTACGCGAAAAAAACGAAGGTGTGTCCACACCTACTATCCCTCGAGAGCTATCGATTAAAAAAAACCGTGTCCAAATCGGACAAAGCACGCGCGAGAAATCTTTGGTACAAACTTTATGAAATCGGTGCCCCGACTATAGCCCTACGCCCTTCTAGGGTCGGAGTGCTAAAAACCTGCGTTTTTTTCGCCCGGCCTCAGCCGGGCGAACCCCTACGAGAGCTTATCGTGCGTGCGTTCGTTCGTTCGTTCGTTCGTCCGTCCGTCCGTCCGTCACGCTCTCAGATCTCGGTGTTGGAAAGTCGTAGGAAGGAGATCTTGGGCTCTACGGAAAGCTCTCGACTCACTGGTAATGTTGCTAAGAGACTTCGAAATTCAAAAGTTTGAATTGCGCGCGCTACAGTAACCCGAAGGTCAAAACGGAAAACGGCTGTAACTCGCTCGTCTTACGTCGTAGAGCGGCGCGCGATAGGTCAACTAAAAGGTCTCGACGTGCTCTTTCGTGCGGCATAAAACTTTTCTTAATTACGCAAACACGCAACACGAAAAGCGACATTCTCGCGTTTTTAACGCAAAAATCGCTCTAACTCGCTCAGCGTGCGTCGTACGGAGACGATCTTGGGTTGGTTGGATAGCTCTCGACTCACTGATCATTTGTTCTTCTATTGGTCGAAACTCAAAAGTTTGAATTTCGGGAGCTACAGTAACCCAAAGGTTTAAAACGCAAAACTTATCTAACTCGCTCGTCTTCTGTCATAGAGAGACGATCTTGAGTTCATTGAATAGGTTTCGGCACACTGATAATTCCGTTAAGAGAAGTCGAAATTCAAAAGTTTGAATTGCGCGCGCTACAGTAGCGCGAAGGTCCAAAACGCAAAACGGCTCTAACACGCTCGTCTTACGTCGTAGAGCGGCGTGCGATAGGTCAACTAAAAGGTCTCGACGTGCTTGGCGTAAAAATTTTGTTAATCACGCAAACACGCACCACGAAAAGCGACATTCTTGCGTTTCTAACATAGAAATCGCTCTAACTCGCTCAGCGTGCGTCGTAGAGAGACGGTCTTGAGTGGCTGGATAGCTCTTGACTTACTGATCATTTTGTTCTTCTATTGGTAGAAACTCATAAGTTTGAATATCGCGATCTACAGTAACCCAAAGGTTCAAACAGCAAATCGGCCCTAACTCGCTCGTCTTACGTTGTAAAGCGGCATTCGTTCGACCGTTTGAAAGCTTACGTTGAGGCAGTTGTTGAACACTCATTCCTAAAGAAATACTTTTGTTTTTTTAAACCCTTGTCTTACGAACAACTTTGTCTGCTAAAAAAGTTAATCCCGGGCGATTCCAATGTTGCCCTGCAACAACCGCTCAGAAATGCGTGTGTCTTGCTCAAAAAAATAATCCCGGGCGATCCCAATGTTGCCCTGCACGAACGCCTCAGAAAGGAGCGTGTCAGAAGTAGCGCATGAATAGTGGACTCCGGGCGGGCGCGCGTCATATCGGAAAGGCTTCGAAATACTTTACAAAAGTATCCACTCTTTTACTCTTCCACTTTAAAATACTCACAAACCACTCTGTATTAATAAAACAACTCAACTTTTTTAAAACAGCTTGTTTTCGCCGCGCCTCAGCGCGGCGAGGTGTATATATACGGATGACAATGTCTGTCTGTGTGTGTGTCCGTCCGTCCGTGCCACCGAAGTAAAATACGTGACATATGTGGTCAAGTAGAGTCGAGGTCGCTGAGTACGGATCCGTTGTCCGTTTGTGTTGCTAATTTTGTATTTTCGAGATATTCGCGATTAAAATTCCAAAATGTCGAAAATCGACTTATTCGTCTGATGAGCTAGAATTGAAATTTCTTCAGAAATGGAAGGAGCATGGACCGCGGAAATGCGGAATTTAATAGAAATACGCGATTACTCGTCAAAATTGCGTAAATTGACTAAAATACAACGGCGTTTATTGACAAATGTGAATGCAGATATGGAAAGGTCGTATGCCAATAAGGATTTGTGACATAGTTTTGCAGTTTTTAAAAATTGCAATTTCGAGATATTTTCAATCAAAATATAAAAATGTCGAAAATCGACTTTTTCACCTGATGATATAGCAACGAAATTTCTTCAGAAATGTAACGAGTATAGACTGCAGATTATTTGTAACGCAAGAGAATTTTTTTGCAAGTATGAAATTTAATAGAAATACGTGAATATTTTTCCAAATTCCATAAATCAACAAAATAGAACGTCGTTTTTTGACGAATTTGAACGCAGAAATGGTAAGGCCGTGTGCCAAATAAGAATTTGTGACATAGTTCCACAGTTTTAATAAATTCCAATTTCGACATATTTAAAATTAAAATTTAAAAAATGTCAAAATCGAGATTTTCGTCTGATGGCTTTTCACACAGGTAGGAAACATCAGATAAACGGCGTCGTATCATGCCGATAACATATAGCGAACGCGGCGATATCACTGAGCTTCAGATCAGCTGTACAGACAACCGTATCGTGGGGATAGCTGCACTTGGCATTAAGGTACACATTCTCAAGACTTTCTCCAGATGCGGCTAACGATGTGTACAAAGTTCACTATACTGTTCACCAAAATTTGACAGACACAAAGTATAGGTTGAACTTTTTACACACACAGCTTGTTCGCTCGGCCTCAGCCGAGCGAACCCTATCAAGAGCTCGGCGTGCGTGCGTGCGTACGTTCGTACGTACGTACTGGTACGTGCGTCACGCTCGCTTCGGGCTTAATAACTCGCTCGTCTGACGTCGTAGGGTGGAGTTTGAGACATTGTCGGGTAGCCTGCGGACTCCTCTCGCCATCTGAGTGTTCAAAACTGAAATAAGTTTTCAAACTCGCGCGCTACAGTATCCCAAAGTGGGGTCCATTTTAAGACAAAAGTTGACCGAACCTAGTCAAATCGCATATCAAAGTGAAGCGCTCGAGCTCCTGAGCACGAATCCGACAACAAAAAGTTTCAAAAGTTTAAACAGAGAGCTACAGTAACCAAAACGCGTCGAAAACTGGAAACGACACGCTTGCTTCGGGCTTAATAACTCGCTTGTCTGACGTCGCTGGGTTGAGGTCGACACATCGACGGGTAGCCCTCGGACTACTCTCGCCATCTGAGTGTTCAAAACTGAAATAAGTTTTCAAACTCGTGCGCTACAGTATCCCAGAGTGGGGTCCGTTTTAAGACAAAAGTTGACCGAAGCTAGTCAAATCGCATATCAAAGTGAAGCGCTCGAGCTCCTGAGCACGAATCCGACAACAAAAAGTTTTAAAAGTTTAAACAGAATGCTACAGTAACCAAAACGTGTCAAAAACTGGAAACGACACGCTTGCTTCGGGCTTAATAACTCGCTTGTCTGACGTCGCTGGGTTGAGTTCGACACGTTGACGGGTAGCCCTCGGACTACTCTCGCGAACTGTGACGTCGAATTAATAACAAGTTTTAATAATTGCGCGCTACAGTATCCTGAAGTAATGTCCGCAAAAAGTCAAAACTTCATAGAACCTAGTCGAATCGCATATCAAAATGAAGCGCTCGACCTCCTGAGCAAGAATCCGACAACAAAAAGTTTCGAAACGTCAATGAGAGGGCTACAGTAACCAAAACGCGATGAAAACTGCAGATTTTGGTTTGTTTATGTTGGCACTCGTGCGTTGCAGAGCGGCGGTTTTGACATCGCTGAAGAGTTCACTGCAAGCCAACATCAAATCATGCTCACAATTACCCTGTAGTTTTGCGCTAGATTCCAGTGTCTTTTTAAATTTAGTCTGAAAAGATGATTTTCTTGGTGTAAAGAATTAAACCCGAGCGATACCAATGTTGCGTAGCAAGACCACTCCAAAACGTGTAGTCGCGAGGAGAGTCAAAGACGCTGCACGAAACCGGAAAGGGCCTTGCTACAATCTCAGTAAAAATTCAAAGCTCAAAACCACTCCGCTTTTTAAAAGAGACTTGTTCGCGAACCCCTACGAGAGCTCTTCGTCCGTTCGTTCGTTCGTTCGTGCGTGCGTAACGCTCTCATATCTCGGCGTTGGAAAGTCGTAGGAAGGCGATCTTGGGCTTTATGGATAGCTCTAGCCTCACTGAGAATTGCGCGTTTCGAGAGGTTTCGAAATTCAAAAGTTTGAATTTCGCGAGTTACAGTAACCCGAAGGTCTAAACGCAAAACGGCTCTAACTCGCTCGTCTTACGTCGTAGAGCGGCGCGCTATAGGTCAACTAAAAGGTCTCGACGTGCTCTTTCGCTTGGCATTAAAAGTTTTCTTAATTACGCAAACACGCACCACGAAAAGCGACATTCTCGCGTTTTTAACGCAGAAATCGCTCTAACTCGCTCAGCGTGCGTCGTAGGGAGATGATCTTGGGTTGGTTGGACAGCTCTCGACTCACTGATCATTTGTTCTTCTATTGGTCCAAACTCAAAAGTTTGAATTTTGGGAGCTACAGTAACCCAAAGGTTTAAAACGCGAAACTTATCTAACTCGCTCGTCTTTCGTCATAGAGAGACGATCTTGAGTTCGCTGAATAGGTTTCGGCACACTGACAATTCCGTTAAAAGAAGTCGAAATTCAAAAGTTTGAATTGCGCGCGCTACAGTAACCTGAAGGTCCAAAACGCAAAACGGCTCTAACACGCTCGTCTTACGTCGTAGAGCGGCGTGCGACAGGTCAACTAAAAGGTCTCAACGTACTCTTTCACTTGAAGTAAAAAATTTGTTAATTACGCAAACACGCAACACGAAAAGCGACATTCTCGCGTTTTTAACACAGAAATCGCTCTACCTCGCTCAGCGTGCGTCGTAGAGAGACGATCTTGAGTTTGTTGGACACTGGACAGCTCTCGGCTCACTGATCATTTGTTCTTCGATTGGTCGAAACTCAAAAGTTTGAATATCGCAAGCTACAGTAACCCAACGGTTCAAAACGCAAAACTTCTCTAACTCGCTCGTCTTTCGTCGTAGAGAGACGATCTTAAGAACGTTGAATAGGTTTCGGCACACTGCTCGTTCCTTTAAGAGAAGTCGAGATTCAAAACTTTGAATTTGAAAAACTTATTTCAGTTTTGAACAATCAGATGGCGAGAGGAGTCCGCAGGCTACCCGACAATGTCTCAAACTCCACCCTACGACGTCAGACGAGCGAGTTATTAAGCCCGAAGCGAGCGTGACGCACGTACGTACGTACGTACGAACGTACGCACGCACGCACGCCGAGCTCTTGATAGGGTTCGCTCGGCTGAGGCCGAGCGAACAAGCTGTGTGTGTAAAAAGTTCAACCTATACTTTGTGTCTGTCAAATTTTGGTGAACAGTATAGTGAACTTTGTACACATCGTTAGCCGCATCTGGAGAAAGTCTTGAGAATGTGTACCTTAATGCCAAGTGCAGCTATCCCCACGATACGGTTGTCTGTACAGCTGATCTGAAGCTCAGTGATATCGCCGCGTTCGCTGTATGTTATCGGCATGATACGACGCCGTTTATCTGATGTTTCCTACCTGTGTGAAAAGCCATCAGACGAAAATCTCGATTTTGACATTTTTTAAATTTTAATTTTAAATATGTCGAAATTGGAATTTATTAAAACTGTGGAACTATGTCACAAATTCTTATTTGGCACACGGCCTTACCATTTCTGCGTTCAAATTCGTCAAAAAACGACGTTCTATTTTGTTGATTTATGGAATTTTGAAAAATAATCACGTATTTCTATTAAATTTCATACTTGCAAAAAAATTCTCTTGCGTTACAAATAATCTGCAGTCTATACTCGTTACATTTCTGAAGAAATTTCGTTGCTATATCATCAGGTGAAAAAGTCGATTTTCGACATTTTTATATTTTGATTGAAAATATCTCGAAATTGCAATTTTTAAAAACTGCAAAACTATGTCACAAATCCTTATTGGCATACGACCTTTCCATTTCTGCATTCACATTTGTCAATAAACGCCGTTGTATTTTAGTCAATTTACGCAATTTTGACGAGTAATCGCGTATTTCTATTAAATTCCGCATTTCCGCGGTCCATGCTCCTTCCATTTCTGAAGAAATTTCAATTCTAGCTCATCAGACGAATAAGTCGATTTTCGACATTTTGGAATTTTAATCGCGAATATCTCGAAAATACAAAATTAGCAACACAAACGGACAACGGATTTACTGTATATCTCAGCTGACCTCGACTCTACTTGACCACATATGTCACGTATTTTCTTTTCGGTGGCACGACGGACGGACACACACACAGACAGACATTGTCATGCGTACATATGTACACCTCGCCGCGCTGAGGCGCGGCGAAAAAAACGCAGGTTTTTTCGCCGCGCCTCAGCGCGGCGAGGCACATATACGGATGACAATGTGTGTGTGTGTGTGTGTGTGTGTGTCTGTCTGTCTGTCTGTGTTTCCGTCGCACCGAAGTTAGATAGGTGGCATATGTGGTAAAGTAGAGTCGATGTCGCTGGCAACTACGGATCCCATATCCGTTTCTGTTGCTGGTTTCGCATTTGCGAGATATCTCGAAAATACAAGAATTAGCAACACAAACGGACAAGCAAATCCATGCTTAGCGCCTCGACTCTATCTTGACCACATATGTCACGTATTTATTCGGTGGGATGCGGACGGACAGACACACCGCACGACAGATATTCGTCTTGCGGTTCTACATATACACCTCGCCGCGCTCAGGCGCGGCGAAAAACGCAGAGTTTTTCGCCGCGCCTCAGCGCCGCGAGTGATAATACGGATGACAATGTGTGTGTGTGTGTGTGTGTGTCTGTCTGTCTGTCTGTGTTTCCGTCGCACCGAAGTTAGATAGGTGGCATATGTGGTCAAGTAGAGTCGATGTCGCTGAGTACGGATCCGATATCCGTTTCTGTTGCTAATTTCGCATTTGCGAGATATTCGCAATTAAAATTCGAAAATGTCGAAAATCGGCTTTTTCGTCTAATGCGCTAGCCGCGAAATTTCTTCAGAAATGGAAGGAGCATGGACCGCAGATAATTTGTAACACAAAAGAAATTTTGTACAAATGTGGAATTTAATAGAAATACGCGATTATTTGTCAAAATTGCATTAATTGACTAAAATACAACGTCATTTATTGACGAATGTGAATGCAGAAATGGAAAGGTCGTATGCCAATAAGGATTTGTGACATAGTTTTGCAGTTTTTAAAAATTGCAATTTCGAGATATTTTCAATCAAAATATGGAAATGTCGAAAATCGACTTTTCCATCTGATGATATACCGGCAAAATTTTTTCAGAAATGGAAAGAGTATAGACTGCGGATAATTTGTAGCGCAACAGAAATTTTTTGCAAATATGGAATTTAATAGAAATACGTGATTATTTTTCAACATTCCATAAATCAACAAAATAGAACGTCGTCTTTTGACGAATTTGAACGCAGAAATGGTAAGGCCGTATGCCAATAAGAATTTGTGACATAGTTTTACAGTTTTAATAAATTCCAGTTTCGAGATATTTAGAATTAAAATTTAAAAAAATGTCAAAATCGAGATTTTTGTCTGATGACCAGAACAGCTGTTTATTGATGAATGTGCACTCGGAAACAGAAATGCGTACGCTGGACACAGGAATTCGCTCGCACCAAACTTTTGGCAAGTTTTTTTGTTGGATGTGACGTTTTCACACAGGTAGGAAACATCAGATAAACGGCGTCGTATCATGCCGATAACATATAGCGAACGCGGCGATATCACTGAGCTTCAGATCAGCTGTACAGACAACCGTATCGTGGGGATAGCTGCACTTGGCATTAAGCTACACATTCTCAAGACACTTTCTCCAGATGCGGCTAACGATGTGTACAAAGTTCACTGTACTGTTTACCAAAATTTGACAGACACAAAGTATAGGTTGAACTTTTTACACGCACAGCTTGTTAGCACTCCGACCCTAGAAGGGCGTAGGGCTATAGTCGGGGCACCGATTTCATAAAGTTTGTACCAAAGATTTCTCGCGCGTGCTTTGTCCGATTTGGACACGGTTTTTTTAATCGATAGCTCTCGAGGGATAGTAGGTGTGGACACACCTTCGTTTTTTCGCGTAGTGGAAAAATAACAATACGTAATTGAAAAATCAAGAACTACATAAATCGTGATCGCCCACAAGGCGAGTTTGTTTGGTTACCAACAGCCGTGATTTATACGCTTCTCAGCTTCGCTAAACGTCACGATCAAGTAGCACTCAGTGTCTGTTTGCGGCGAGGCCGCTCTCCAGCCGCTAACCTGCAGCTTGACCAATGAACCGCTAAGTACTTCGATTCGATACACCGTGTTGGCATGTGATGGCATGGCACTGTCTATGCGCATGGGTTAGTGGGTGCACGGACGCACGGCGCCTGTTGATGTGGGAATGTTGGGGGGGGGGGGGGGGGGGTGTTCGTCAGCGGTGAGCTGGCGTACCCGCCTGCGCGCTATGCGCCTATGGTAGTCGTTGTGCGCCGCAGCAGAGCACGCTGAATTTGTTCGTGTAGCTTAGAGGCTGGAGCATTCCCCAGAGATACAGCCTGTTCAACAACTTTAGCCCGAACAAATTCACCTGTGCTTACCCCTCCCCCCCCCCCCCCCCCATTAGGGGGAACTTCCCTAGACAGGCTCCGCTTTTACATGCTTCACACCGGGAACATATTCACCCTTCTGCCTTTAGGCACTCTCACATGAAATTTACGATTGTTTGATTGAATTTGGTTTTACCAACAATACGTAACTGAACTGAGCAGCACCAGACA
>JASAMZ010013364.1:0-10936 GCA_030248115.1 Linhomoeus sp. GSCO2_2 | reverse complement strand
GACATTTTCACATTTTAATTGTGAATATCTCGAAATAGGGAAATTAGCAACAGAAACGGACAACGGCACGTTACTCAGCGCATTCGACTCCATCGGGTGGCACTAACCGTCATGTCTAGTTGTTCCGGACAGACAGACAGACAGACAGACAGACACACACACACACGGACAACAGCGTCCGTATATATCCCAATGGAGATGGCAGACGTCTGTCACCCCCACTCCCCCCTGACAGACGTCTATCACCCTACGTCTGGGTGCGCAAACGCAATTGGTCGATGTTGAAATGTCACACCCCAAATTACGTGTAAAACCTACAATTCTTATCATAATGATGTGCACATCCATTGTCAATCGATTGATCACTTGTCATTCTTCTGTTACAAACCACTGTTCACAGCGTGAAACCGTAATCTTCGCGCTTCAGTGTTGAGCCACCAGATTGTCTGTTGTCTTCATCGCATAGATTGCTGCTGCAGTGTTTGCATGTCAATATCGAAAATACTCTCCGCAGATACCTGATGTATTGGCCCGATGCAGCGGATAAGCACACATGTCATTCTCGCATCACGTGAACCGTATTTGGACACCGTATCCATTCCAACAGCCAACTGCGTTTGGACACTGCTTCAATACCTATCCATTTGGACTGTTCGGCTATGATCTGTATCAGAATGGCCGAGTGCATATACAATGATCTTACCAGCCGCAGCTGGTGGTCTCAAAAATGGCTGTCAACACCCACCGTGGAAAAGTTAAGGATAGGGTGAGTGGATCAGTCTTCTTTGTTGTTGTTAGTCAACAAATATGAAACTCAAGGTTCGATCCTTTGAACTGACCATCTAGTCTCAGGACTGTGATTTGAAACTGTGAATTTACTACTGTGATAGAAGTGCATGTATGTATGCAGAAATGGCTACCAAACAATTGCTGCGCTTTTCTGGATGCACAGTGAGCAGTCGTCATATTTTTTCATCCCTGCATGGTGTTGGTGAAGTCAATTGTCAAATATTCGGATCAAGAAACCCATTTGGATCTGTGTGAATTTGCCAGGTGCAACACAGCTCTGAGACACCCAGTAAATGCTGGGATCATTAGTGGGTGTAGAAACTGTGCTATTATTACTGCGATAGAAATGCATGTATGCATGCGGAAATGACTGCCAAACAATGGCTGTGCTTTTCTGGACGCACAGTTGAGCTGTCTTCATATTTTTTTCATCCCTGCATGATGTTGGTGAAGTCAATTGTTATATGCGGATCAAGAAACCCATTTGGATCTGTGTAAATTTGCCAGGTACAATACAGCTCTGAGACACCCAGTAATGTTGGGATCATTACTGGGTGTAGAAACTGCTGTTATTACTGTGATAGAAATGCATGTATGCATGCGGAAATTACTGCCAAACAATGACTGCACTTTTCTGGATGCACAGTTCAGCTGACATCATATTTTGTTTATTCCTGCATGATGTTGGTGAAGTCAATTGTCATCTATTCAGATCAAGAAACCCATTTGGATCTGTGTGAATTTGCCAGGTACAATACAGCTCTGAGACACCCAGTAATGTTGGGATTATTACTGGGTGTAGAAACTGTGCTGTTGTTATGGTGATAGAAGTGCATGTATGCATGCAGAAATGACTGCTAAACAATGACTGTGCTTTCCTGGATGCACAGTTGAGCTGTCGTCATAATTTCTTCATCCCTGCCTGATGTTGGTAGAGTCAATTGTCATACTGTTGGATCAAGAAACCCATTTGGTTGGTCGGAGACTACTGCATGTGAAATCCCACTTTATATCTGTTCAAAGTGGCTGAAATCTTTTGTTGAACATTAGTTCGTTTCTGATTGTGACACCCTGGTAGTAATACGGATGCAACCCAATGTTGTAGGCAGTGTTAGGGTATGTCGTATGTGCACGTTGCTGCTGCAATGTATGTTAGGATGTGCACATCTGTCCGGATGGAGTGGCTATGCTTACACCCTTGTCTTTATCTTGTGTCGCTTCCATGCACTGATCCAGCAGATTTTTTTTTGAGTATGTACACCAATTTCTCTATGTGATCACATCGACACTTCAGCAATGATGGACATAACATTTACACAAGTATGTGTGTTTCTACACACTAGATGGAAAGCTGGTGTCCGAAGTGGTTTATGGACGGTAAAATATCTGTCACCTGATCTGTCACTTGCAAAAATATCGATTTTCCATTCAGTCAAGGGTGTTTACAGCCGCAAAATTTGGTTCAGTTACACACTTTTTGGGTTGTGCACACCGCCAAATTTTGGCCGAAAACGAGTCAAATCTGGGTTTAGCCTAAATCACAGATCTGTGATCTGCCATCCCCAATGGGATATACTCGCCGCCCTGGGGGGCGGCGAAATAAGTTTTCAAACTCGCGCGCTACAGTATCCCAAAGTGGGGTCCATTTTAAGACAAAAGTTGACCGAAGCTAATCAAATCGCATAATATCAAAGTAAAGCGCTCGAGCTCCTGAGCACGAATCCGACAACAAAAAGTTTCAAAAGTTTAAACAGAGAGCTACAGTAACCAAAGCGCGTCGAAAACTGGAAACGACACGCTTGCTTCGGGCTTAATAACTCGCTCGTCTGACATCGCTGGGTTGAGTTCGACACATCGACGGGTAGCTTTCGGACTACTCTCGCCATCTGAGTGTTCAAAACTGAAATAAGTTTTCAAACTCGTGCGCTACAGTATCCCAAAGTGGGGTCCGTTTTAAGACAAAGGTTGACCGAAGCTAGTCAAATCGCATATCAAAGTGAAGCGCTCGAGCTGCTGAGCACGAATCCGACAACAAAAAGTTTTAAAAGTTTAAACAGAGAGCTACAGTAACCAAAACGCGCCAAAAACTGGAAACGACACGCTTGCTTCGGGCTTAAGAGACGCTGCCCGAGAGGATCGACCCTTGAGTGGACACGAATTTTCGACCTTTTTCGATTTTGCTGATTTTTGGATATGTTAAAGTAGAAGTAATTCTAAGCATCACACTTTTTATCCCAGGTCGCTGCGACCTTCCTAGCTCGAGATACAGGGTGCCAAAGTTGACCAACTCGACGAAATTTCGGCTGTCGAAACGACGAAAACCGAAATCGCCATATCTCGTGGTAGTCTCAACAAAACTAGCTGATATTTGCACAGATGATAGAGCTTACGTACGGCTACAGGACTGGTTAATTTCAGGCCTTGCGGCCGAGTACAGCCCGCACAGCGTTCGAAAGCCCGTCGGCTGCGACGCTGCGGAAAAAATCAATTTTTTCGATTTTCGTCAATTTTATATCTAAAAGCGGCATTTGTCGGAGCCAAATTTTGTTTCATGTGAAAGCGATTTCTATTGCACTTCGATTAGTCTGTAAATGAAAATAATCGGCGTGCCTTTCTGTGGGCAAAATGAGCCAAGTTTGATCTACTTTGGCACTTTTCACTGTTTGGGTGCCTGGACCAGATTCCTTCCAACTTGAGCCAGGATCAACGGACAAAAGCGATATTTTTACATGTGATACGTATTGCGTCTTTCTTGAACTGGTACAAATATGAGGCAATTCTGTCACACTAGCCGGTCACACTGTGAGAACGACTAATGGCGCTGTGTTGCGAGAACTGAATTTCTGTCTTTTTCGCCAGATTTCCACAAGAAATCGGCATTTGGCGGAGCCAATTATTTATTGAGTTGAAAGCCCTATCAAATGCGCTTCGATTGGTCTATGAATGAAAACAAGCTTTGTCTAAAAACTGTGGCACCACGTTGGCATCAGTGTTAACTTGAGAGCGTGTGCGCGATAATGTGCACTGGATAGTGAAGTGCCACTAGACATTTAGTCGACAATCTGGTGGGGTATAGCCGCAATTGGTCTTGGATTTGTTCGTGGTACCTGATCCACATATGGATCAGAAGATTCGCCGCAGGCACACTTTGCGCTTATAATTGTGGCAACTGATCCATAAATGGATCAGAGAAATTCGCCGCAGGCACACAGTGCAACAAAAGCGTCTAAATGAGACGACACCCTATTGAAAAGGGTATAAATGGGACGACGCCCTATTGAAAAGGGTATAAATGGGACGACGCCCTATTCTTTTGGGTTTAGTGCTCGATGCATCCACACAAAGATATGTTGAAATTTAAGCTGCTTAAAATTATCGAAATTTAGAATTTCCGACAAAAACCTTGAAAATATACCTAAATTCTTTAATTATAATATCTAGAACTTTTGCTAAATACTTGCCAGACTATGCCCGACACAAATATGCAAAGACATTTTGAAATTTGAGCTATTTGGAATTGTCGAAATTTGAGGATATTAACCAAAATATCCCAAATTTCGTTGATTATAAAATCAGAAACTATTTGCTAAATACTTGACAGACTATGCCCAATGAATCAACGCAAAGAAATTGAGAAATTTTAGCTGTTTGAAATTGTCATAATTTAGGAATTTTGACAAACACCTTGAAAATATCCCAAAATTTGCTAATTATAAAACTTAGAACGAGTTGCTAAATACTTGACAGACTATGCCCAATGCATCAACGCAAAGAGATTTGAAACTAAAGCTGTTTGAAATTGTCATAATTTGGGAGTTTTGACAAAAACCTTGAAAATATCCCTAATCTCGTTAATTATAAAATCTGAAACTATTTGATAAATACTTGGCAGACTATGCTCGACACATCCGCGAAAAGAAAATTTGAAATTTAAGCTGTTTGAAATTGTCAAAATTTGTGGATTTTAACAAAATCCTAAAAATATCCTAAATTTCGTTAATTATATTCGCTGAAACTATTTGCTAAATACTTAGCAGACTATGCTCGATACATTCGTGCAAAGAAGTTTTGAATTTAAGCTGTTTGAATTTGTCGAAATTTGGGAATTCTGACAAAAATCTTAAAAATGTCCCTAATTTCGTTAATTATAAAATCTGAAACTATTTGATAAATACTTGGCGGACTATGCTCGACGCATCCGTGAAAAGAAATTTTGAAATTTATGCTGTTTGAAATTGTCGAAATTTGGGAATTTTGACAAAAACCTTGAAAATGTCCCTAATTTCGTGAATTCCAAAATCCGAAACCATGTCACAAATTCATCGTGTCTTATGCCCTTTCCATTTCAGCTAAAACTTTCTTGATACGACTTGTAAATAAAAGTGTCATTTTTGACATTTTCATATTTTAATTGTAAACATCTCGAAATAGCGAAATTAGCAACATAAACGGACAACGGCGCGTTACTCAGCGCATTCGACTCCATCGGATGGCACTAACCGTCATGTCTAGTTGTTCCAGACCCACACACACACAAACGGACAATAGCGTCCGTATATATACTCGCCGCCCTTGGGGGCGGCGAAACAAGCTTAGAGTAAAAACTGGGTACCCGATGATGGTTAATTGGCATTGCATAGTGTGTTGTGCATTTGAGGAGTATATTCAATAGTGTGTCAGAATAGAAAGTTGAGCATTTCTTCTGGGAGTTTCGCCGCAGTTACCTCGAGTTTTCAAAGGTACTTTGTGCCATTCTTGGGCAATCGTTGCCTATAAGGCGTATTGGTGGGTACTGATCCATAAATGGACCAGGAATGTTCGCCGCAGGTTCACTTTGGAATGAAGAGGGTCTAAATGGGACGACGCCCTTTTCTTTTGGGTCACAAATGCGGGCGGTTACGATACCGTTGCTGTAGATTGCAGAACCGCACAGTAATTGCCGCGTTTCGTGTTCGATCGAATAGGTGGCAAAACATACGTTGCACGACACATCCATGGAAAAATTTTGCTTAGTTATAGCCATTTGAAAATGCCGAAATCTGCCATATTTGACAAAACCCTTGCAAATATCCCTAATTTCGTGAATTCTAAAATCTGAAACTGTTTCATAATTACTTGACATACTACGCCCGGCACATCCACGCAAAGATATTTTGAAATTTAAGTTGCTTAAAATTGTCAAAATTTGGCTAAATTGTCAAAAATATCCCTAAATTCGTTAATTATAAAATCTAGAACTATTTGCTAAATAGTTGGCAGAGTGTGCCCGACACAACCATGCAAAGACATTCTGAAATTTAAGCTATTTGAAATTGTCCATATTTGGGGATTTTGACAAAACCATTGACAATATCCTAAATTTCATTGATTATAATCTATGAAACTATTTGCTAAATACTTGGCAGAATATGCTCGACACATCCGTGAAAAGAAGTTTTGAAATTTAAGCTGTTTGAAATTGCCGAAATTTGGGAATTTTAAAAATGCCCTTGAAAATATCCCTAATTTCGTTAATTATAAAATCTGAAACTATTTGCTAAATGCTTGGAAGGCTATGCTCCATACATTCGCGCGAAGAAATTATGAAATTTAAGCTTTTTGAAATTGTCCAAATTTTGGACTTTTGACAATACCCTTGAAAATATCCCTAATTTCGTTAATTATAAAATTTGAAACTATTTGATAAATACTTGGTAGACTATGCTCGATACATCCGTGAAAAGATATTTTGAAATTTAAGCTGTTCGAAATTGTCGAAATTTGGGAATTTTAACAAAATCTTTAAAAATATCCTGAATTTCGTTAATTATATTCGCTGAAACTGTTTGCTAAATACTTGGCAGACTATGCTCGATACATCGGTGCAAAGAAGTTTTGAAATATAAGCTGTTTGAATTGTTCGAAATTTGGGAATTTTGACAAAAACCTTTAAGATATCCCTAATTTGGTGAATTCCAAAATCCTTTCAGCAAAAACTTTGCCGATACGGCTTGTAAATAAAAGTGTCATTTCTGACGTTTTCATATTTTGATTGTGAATATCTCGAAATAGCGAAATTAGCAACAGAAACGGACATCGACACGTTACTCAGCGCATTCGACTCCATTGGGTGGCACTAACCGTCATGTCTCTGTTACACACAAACACAGAAACACGAACAGACAATAGCGTCCGTACAAAATGGCAAAAATACAGAAATGCGCAGCAAAACAACAAAATAGTCGTCGAGGCTCGAACCTCGGCTGGCTCGCGCGGTTTTTTCGCGCGTCGGACGCCCTAGACGCCTACGCCATGCTGTCGCATCGCAGCTAATCTCAAAACGGCGCCCTTGTAGGTTGAGTTTGGCGTCTATTTGGCGATTACGGTCTTTATAGCGCGTCTGCTCACTCGCTGCTCTTTCGCTATACACGCGAACACCACCGTACGCACCAAATAAAGAAATTTGAGCGAAAAATAAACGTTAAAAAGTGACTTATTTTGAATATAGCAACAGGAACGGACATCGGATCCGTAATCAGCGCCATCGACTGCATCGGATGGCAGCAACCGTCTTGTCTAGTTTGACAGCACACACAGAAACACGAACGGACAAGAGCGTCCGTATATATACTCGCCGCCCTGGGGGGCGGCGAAACAAGCTGTGTGTGTAAAAAGTTCAACCTATACTTTGTGTCTGTCAAATGTTGGTGAACAGTATAGTGAACTTTGTACGCATCGCAAGCCGCATCTGGAGAAAGTGTCTTGAGAATGTGTACCTTAATGCCAAGTGCAGCTATCGCCACGATACGGTTGTCTGTACAGATGATCTGAAGCTCAGTGATATCGCCGCGTCCGCTATATGTTATCGGCATGATACGACGCCGTTTATCTGATGTTTCCTACCTGTGTGAAAACGTCACATCCAAGTTTGGTGCGAGCGAATTCCTGTGTTCAGCGTACGCATTTCTGTTTCCGAGTGCACATTCATCATTATCATCAATAAACAGCTGTTCTGGCCATCAGAAGAAAATCTCGATTTTGACATTCATTTAAAGTTTTAATTCTAAATATCTCGAAATTGGAATTTATTAAAAATGTAAACCTATGTCATAAATTCTTATTGGCATAAGACCTTACCATTTCCGCGTTCTAATTCGTCAAAAAACGACGTTCTATTTTGGTTGATTTATGGTATTTTGAAAAATAATCACGCATTTCTATTAAATTCCATACTTGCAAAAAAATTTCTCTTGCATTACAAATTATCCGCAGTCCATGCTCCTTCCATTTCTGAAGAAATTTCGCCGCTATGTCATCAGGTGAAAAAGTCGATTTTCGACATTTCCGTATTTTGATTGAAAATATCTCGAAATTGCAATTTTTAAAAACTGCAAAACTATGTCACAAATTCTTATTGGCATACGACCTTTCCATTTCTGCATTCACATTCGTCAAGAAACCACGTTGTATTTTAGTCAATTTACGCAATTTTGACAAATAATCGGGTATTTCTATTAAATTCCACATTTGCAAAAAATTTCTTTTGTGTTACAAATTATCCGCGGTTCATGCTCCTTCCATTTCTGAAGAAATTTCGCGGCTAGCGCATTAGACGAAATAGTCGATTTTCGACATTTTCGAATTTTAATTGCGAATATCTCGAAAATGCGAAATTAGCAACACAAACGGACACCGGATCCGTACTCAGCGACCTCGACTCTACTTGACAACATGTGCCACATATTTTACGTCGGTGCCACGGACGGACACACAGACAGACAGACAGACATTGTCATCCGTATATATACACCTCGCCGCGCTGAGGCGCGGCGAAAAAATCGGCATGCCTTTCAAGTGGCTAAAATGGGCTGAAATGATTGCGGGTGCCTCTAAAACTGGACTTTGACAAAAATTCATTCAAAAGGTTTTGAAATTTCGGCCCTGCAGCCTTAGTGTTTCAGAGAACCTCTGGATGTTGTACACGATATTATGCCCCTGCAAGAGTGCGTTTGCGTGGGGCGTGTTTTGCCATAATTACGCAACACGCACCAAATTAGGACGCGCAAGTAAAATTTGAGGTTTTGCACAGGGTGGGCTATTGTAGATATTTTCGTGCGAGCATGTAGCAAGGACGCTCCTCACGATAATTTAAATTTCATCAAAGTCCGTTTGCTATATCTTGCGAGATAGGCTGCCGCGTACTACCCTAATTTGGGTATATTGGGCAGAAACGAGTACTCCGCTGTACTTTGTCTATATCTTAACCAGGCAAGCTTGTCCGGGGGACGCAGATCTCCACAAAATTTGGACTTCTTACGCACGGTGACTCCGCTGTTGTGGCCTCCTGGTACCCCCAATCGCAAAAGCAATGCTGAATTTGCGCATCACATCCGAAAATACCCCAGATTCGACATACAACACCCCTAGTTTCCTATGGACTCCGGGAACTGAAATTTTGCAATTTGGGCACGGTAGCATAGAAATTCGTCGTAGGTACGTTCAAACATCATCTATACACTGAACGGATGCCAAATTCGTAATCAGCGCCCCCGAAAACCCCGAAATCGAGCATAATATTGGCAAAAACAGCCCAACCGAAAACTAACCCAAAATTCAAACCGACGCGGCAGGGATACTGTAGCTCTGCAAATTTTTCAAAAAATAATGTCTGGTTGATATTAAAGCGCAGAATCGTTTGAAACCACTCTTGGAACGATTCGGCAACGCATTCGAGCGCAATAGACGCCGCAATGCGCGAAATTGGAATTTTCGACCCCGGAGTCGAAAAAGTCGCAGTGTAAGAAAGTTTTTTGTGTTCGGCCCGATTTGCTCTGTTCATGGCTCATTCGATAGAGGACATCTGGGAAGGAGCACCAAGAGCGGAGGTCTCGCCGCTCTAGCTGCTACCTAGCTCGCACAGCAGCCCGTCAAAGTCGACCCGGGCCCAAAAATCGCGAAGTTTTCAAATTTGACGCCAAAATGGGTCCCGCAGCGATCCAATTTTGTTTTTGCGTGTTCGGCACTATCGAGGGCTACAACATATCAAAAGATAGTATATACCATTATATGCAACTTTTTCGAATCCCACCTTGGCTTATCTTAATTTTCAGATGCTTCTCGAAAATTTAAATTTTTGAATTTTCTGCGAACGGTCTCCCGGAGCGTGACCCCATATGTTCGTGCAGGTTGCCCACCCACTAGGCCTACCCAACGCAAAAAACCGTTTGCAAATCGGCCGCTTCACGCGCGAACACCATCCGTTAGAAATTACTGCGTTTCGCGCACAATCGCTATATACTCCACACTTTTTGTGGAGTATAAAAATAAAGTGGCGGAATTAATTCAAATTGATTCTCAATTAAACGCGGTCTTTTGTCAATGGAATAGTACTGACGTTTTGGCCATAGGTGAGATGAGGGCAGCCTGTATTCACCATCGACGCGTCTAAATGACGCTTTGTCCGAAAAATATGACGTCTTCACTCGAGTCGCATTTGCGTTCCTCGAACCCAAGTGAGATGGTGCTCACACTATTATATGGACAAAAGACCACGTTTAATTGAGAATAAATTTGAATTAATTCCGTCACTTTATTCTTGAGATATAGACAAAGTACGGCGGAATTGCTCGCTTGTGTTGAATGTACCCAAAGTAGGGTCTACGCGGCAGCCTATATCGCAAGATATAGCGAACGGGCTTTGATGAAATTTGAATTATAGTGTGAGGACATCTTTGGCTACATACTGGCACAAAAATTTTTATAATCGCCCACCCTGGTGGAAAACCTCAAGTTTTACCCGTGCGTCTGAATTTGGTGCGTGTTGCGTAATTATGGCAAAAACACGCCCCACGCAAACACACTCTTGCAGGGGAATAATATTCGTGTACAACACACAGAGGTTCTCTGAAACACTTAGGCTGCAGGGCCGAAATTTCAAAACCTTTTGAATGGATTTTTGTCAAAATCCAGTTTTGTATACTCATCTTAAATCATCAGAGCCCATTTTAGCCACTTGAAAGGCACGCCGATTTTTTTTTCATTTATAGACCAATCCAGGCGCATTTGAAAGGGCTTTCGGCTCTCAATATATAATTGGCTCCGACAAATGCCGATTTCCTGTGGAAATCTGGCGAAAACCACAGAGCAATACGTAATTGTTAAGGCACAA